>OX940799.1:25655020-25778378 GCA_954870605.1 Acer campestre | reverse complement strand
AAATTGGATGGAAGTAGATGGAATTGGATGGAATAGTCATTAGTGTCACAAAGTTCGCCAAAAATTGCCATTTTGGAACAACTTTTCAATCCAGTGGCCATTTTGATAGTGTGTCATCAATTCGATGGCCACCGGGGTAATTATCCCTTTATTTTTTTTAAGCAGGAAATTATTTTTAAAAAAAATATATTTTGATCATTCCTGATTTTTTTTTTTTTTATTTCTTCTATTTTTATTATTTTCTTGAGTTTTTTTTATTAATTTTAATTAATTAATGTATTTTTTTCAAGAGCAGAAGTGTATTTTCCCTCTACTATTACTAAATAACGATGACCACCGTTAGTCAACACATCAGAGGGGCCATCATTGTTATTATGATATTTTTCCCAATTTTAGTATAATTATACATACAGACACAGTGAAGATAAGTTGGTGCAATTTATCATATTAAATCTAGCATCTCAAAACCAAAACAACAAAAACCAGGTTTCTATAATCAGCAGGAATATCCTCACCGGTTGTCCTGGCAATAGCAGCCACGGAGAAGCGGCACATAGGTTTGGCGTATGTTGTGGTTTTGTATGATAGGTTTAACGTGTTGTTTGGATCCGTTTTAAAAACTGTCTTTTTTTGTTTTTTTGTTTTTTTTGTTTTATAGAATCAATAAGTTTAGTTGGCTTCATTTCCCGAACAAAATACTCTTTGATGTAATCAATAATTCAGAAGTGTAATGTCAGAAGGGAAACTTGCAGGAAGTATAGGAAAATTTCCATGTTCCAGGACATATATAGATGCAAATAAACTACACAGATGATTATTAAAAATAAAAATAATGGTGTAGCAGAATGAGGGATCTACTTGGTAAACTCAAACCAAACTCAACAATTTTTGCCTAATTGCCAAAGCAGAACATAGAACAAAGCTTGATTTACATTAAAAAAAAAAAAAAAAAAAAAAAAAACGACATTGATGTGCGCATGGAATTACTCCCGCTGCGTAGACTGTTTCTTTTCTACGGCTTCCTTCAGCTTAAATCCCAATGCAAATGCCAACGGAGGTGGAACAGCATTCCCAATCTGCCTATGCTTGTGTTGGATGTTACCTGCAAATTTATAGCCATCCCGGAACCCCTACAGGTACAAGAATAATCGAATTACTTCACTAAAAATGCACAGCACAATTCATTTTGTTTAGTACGATAATTAGCTAATCATTTAAATAATTCCTAGCTAAGTTTCTAGAAACAAAAATTTAAAAATACTTACTTGAGAACGAGCACATTCACGTACTGTGATTATCCTATCCTGATCAGGGTGAAAGCACATTCCCACCTTACCCATGGGTTGAGGGTCAGTAATGGAGGTGGGAAAGTTTCCTTCCCAGTCCAACCTTCCAAACAGGCCCTTCCATTGATTGTGCCTTTTGGCCGTGTTAGGCAGGCACCAGGGTATTAAATCAACTATTTGTCCTGTGGACAACTGAATCTGTAGGGGTAAAAACGAAACTCGTAAAAATTTATAAAATATCCATCAAGATGCCAAATACACTTCAGGAACAAACCCCACAGAAAGATGCACTGCATACCTTTTCCTCTTCGAGATCACGCCAATCAGCACCGGGACGTTTTGGAATTTTTCGACACCTAATGACATTCAGCTCATTCATTTCCTTTGAGATATGGTCGGTTAAGACCAGCATGTCTCCTCGAATTTTCTTTTGAAACCAAGATACAGGTTCATTTTTGTACTGTGAATTACAATGCAAGCAATAAGGCCTCATTGAGTAATAATGAAGGATTTAAAAATAATAGTACGAAATAGTAATATAGGAAGAAACAATATGGAAGATAACAGAGAAAATCTCACTTCCATAGTGGCTATAGAAGCCCCATTTGCAACAGCTGGGAGGTCCCCAATTGTATCTCTAACAGTTATTGAACGGAAAGGAGCACCATATGCTGTACTTCGAACAGCAGCATAATGGGTGTCTTCAGATAATTTGACCTTTAGCTCAGGACTAGCAAAGACATGCATTGGCTCTGGCCATTCAGGGAGTTGTTCCTCGGGAGAAGCTGCCCATATGAATGCACGTTTACGAGATTGAGAAACACCATAGGTTCCAGCTTCCAGTATACCAAACCTCACCTACAATAATCCAAATAAATTAATAGGCAAATTGAGGCATTCATCATCTCTTAAACAACAGGTTCCGGATTAGCCTGATACTAGAAGGTAGATACTAAACCTTGGAAACACAATTATAAGTGATAAAAATAAACACTGATCTCATGTTTTGCTTAAGTTGCAAAGAAATCACAAGATGGAGCTATTCCAACTTATTTCAACCACAAACCTGATTTCAAAAATTTCCAACCAAAACTTAACAATGAGATTGAGAAAAAGGTCCAGGAAATTTTAATATGCAGTTATGCACCCTTCTTCGGGTAATCCAATTAATTAAATTTATCTAAAGCTATAAAGACTTCTTTTGACTAGTGATGCAATGGATTTGCAAATTATGTTCTTATTTTTTCCACAGGATGACACGGGCAAAAAAATCATTTACCTGATAACCCATCCGAAGGAGAGAAGCGAGAGTTAGACGAAATGTCTGGCCTTTGTTAAATGACACAAAGTTCCTCACATTCTCTAGAAGGAAAAATCTAGGGCGGAAGTACTCAGCAAAAGATAAGAATGCCAAGATCATTTCACATTGAACTTTACTCCAAGTGCTTTGATTAAATCTATTCATTCCAGAAAAACCCTGCCAATGAAAATAAAATGGAAACAAAATTAGCTAACCAGGTTATATACAAGATTTAGAATTGCTTACACAATCAAATCCAGGAAGAAGGCAGAATGCTTGATGTACCTGACAAGGAGGTCCTCCATTGATGAAGTCCACTTGTCCTGGCCGCGGCAAATTATCCACCTCCTTTTCATCAAGTTTTTCTGCTAGCTCAGCTGCTTCCGGGGTTGAAATACAGTCATCAACATCCCCACATGCTGACATGATAGCTCTGCATTCAATTTATTAATTTATTGATGAGATGAGAGTTGACAAAAGAAACAACACTAATAACATTAACAAAAATTGGAGAGGAGATATACAATAGACCCAAAGCCAACCAAATAGAAACATTATGAAAGAGTAAAAAATTAAATCAAGGAAAGGTCTAATTACATTCATTATTTCCAAGAAAGAGACTAAGAGAGGAGTAAACTGAAACTAGATTTTACATGAAAACAAAATTAAATATAACACTACAGTTACCATTGAACATTGAACATAACTAATGACTTAAAACACATTTCATATTAAAGCATGTATCTACCTGAGGATCACATTGCAGTTATTCACGAACATCAATGCCTCTGGATGATTAAGCTTAAATGCTTCCCCTGCAGGCTCTTCATATTCTATAGCCCACTTAGTCAGTGAGACACCTGTGTGTAAAGAAGAATTCATTGTTATTGAGCACTTCATGATAGACTTTATTTAGCTTTGACTTCAGATGAAACTGTCCAACAAAAAAAAAAAAAAAAAAAAAAAAGCACACCTGCTTGCTCTAAACCATCAGATAAGCCTCCACAACCTGCAAAAATATCTAGGGTGGCTAGGCATTTCTTATGGAGTGCATCTGTTTCTTTTGCAATTTCATCATCAAGCACTCCCTCTTTACCCTTACCCTTTTTCTTTCTCTTGGCAGCATCATCGACCACCCTTTCTTTTAGCAAACTAAGCTTGATGTTAGCTGGCAACTGATCATCAAGATTTGTCAAAGTCACTAAAAGAAGAAACTATAGTTCTATAAACATAATAATAAATTTAAAAACAAAAGGCGGGAGAAGCCAACAATAAGGAGGTTGGACCAGTTTATATGTATTATAGACAATGAAGAAAACATAAACTACCTGCTTGATAGCTCCTTTATCAGGATCATATAAGTGTTCACAAAAGAAGATGTGCTCAAAGATTACAGGACTATCCATAGATGGAAGATCGTGCTTCTTCCTAATGTCACATTTTCCTTCTATTGCAATAATAGGAACTGTCAATACTTGCTCACTGTAATAAACCTGGAAATTCAATCGCAAAACAAGCTTCATAAGGCCACAACAATCTAATAAGACGAACAAGTCAAATAGAGAATTTCAACAACAGACGATAATAAAGGCAGAAAGAACATAAGAAAACAGTTCAAAAGGATTTGTGAGACTAGTGAGCTTCCTATTTTTTAGTCTAAAACTAGACAATGTGTTAACCTTGAGATTTAGAAGACTACTATGAGAAAATGTGTTCGCTCTACCAGTTTACTCCACAATTTATAGGCTATGAGAAAATTTGTTAGCTCTACCAGTTTACTCACCACAATTTATATGCTACATATCAAGCACAGTGCCCAAAATTGATATCTAGACTGTAAGGCTTACCTCTCGAATGTCAGAGCAGTATGCTTTCTCTGCTGATATGTCCTCGGGTCTGAAAAATCTTCGTACTTTAACCTTAGTAGATTTGGCGGAACCTTGTTCCTTAGGTACTTCAATCTTGAGCAACTGACAAACAACATATGCTTTCAGTCCTACATTCCTCCCACCCTTAAATGTTTCCTGATCCTTATCTTCAGCTGCAAAATGATCAGGCAATAGGTATACAAAGTCATGAACGCGGTATTCGGTTCCTTTGAAAGTGAAACCATTTCCACACAAATCTAACTTAAGAGCTTCTTTATCCTTTTCAGTTTCCCTAATTTTACAAGAGTGGCAGACTCCGCTCCCAAGTCCCATGGTTTCTGTTGGAAGACGAAAGAATGCACCTCTCTCAGGCCAGTATAAACTCTTGCAATAATAATCAATTGAAAGACCTTTCATTTTCATGTCTCTTGCTCTTTCCCTGTCAACCTTATCCTTGTAAGCATTTTCCTTCCGATGCTGATGTCCCCAAGGAACCGATCGAATTTCAACCACAACAATTTCTTTAATATCTTCCAATTCAAATTCCAGACAGATATTAGTCAAAAACACCTCTCTTTCATCAGCAGTGTTAGCAAGAACAGTTTGCGAGCCTCTTTGCATCAGCCTTCCATGAACCATCTTTCTTGCATCTGACTTTTCAAACATATACTCTATATGATAAATAGGAGGCAGTTGATCTGAATCTGCGGTTCCCACAAACACAGAATCACCTACAGAAACCAAGTTGCCACAAACAATGGCTTGTTTGTACAGAGAATAACCAGAACATGTTTTTCCTATCAACTCCCCATCCCATTTGATATCTTTGAGAGAATGTGTAGATTTAATTGGTTTCATAGCTAAATGATGTTTCTCTTTTTTCTCTTCAATTTGCATCTGTTCCTGTTCATCCTCTTCAGGATCTTCCTCTCCATTTTCTTCAGGTTCTTCCTCAACTTCTTCATCCTCTTTTAATTCATGAATTTCTGCCTCCTTTGGATCTTCAGGCAAGTAATTGGAGTAAAATTCTCCCCAAATCCTATTTATGAACTTTGTGGTTGTAGCTGGCATTGCTTTCCTCTTGGATACCACAGGTTCCATTGCTGCTCTAGGATTCAAATTTGCTTCCTTCTTCAGGACCACTTTCTTCTTTACCAGCCACTTAGTATGGTGCCTTTCTTCCATTTTAACACAAAGACCAGTCACAAAAGCACACTTCCTGATTGTTTCATCAGGAAACTCAGAAAATTGTTGCAATATTATCTGTCCATGAACCACCACATGCCTTTCAACTGCAGATGGATTGGAAGAAATGTAAGCAGGATCATTCTGATTGAACTCAGAAAGTCTTTTAATTACATCTGTAAACGAGAGTCGTGATGCTCTGGCCTGATCCTTCAATAAGGTAATTATGGCAACAGCCAGCCTTGCAGTTTTTAGAACTGTTTCATACCAAGGGGCATACTGTTTTGATGGCTTTCCAAGCCGATACCTGAAGAAACAAAAATAATTTGATAACAAATCATTTCATATTTATATATTTTTATTTTTTTTCACTATATTGCTAAAGAATATAAATTCCATCTTCTTCCTTTTTTTAAGCAAACTTGACAGCACAAGGAAATATATTAATGCAAAGAAAATATGTATAGGTTGTAATTAATTTTGCTATCCGGCACATGTAGAGATATACGACTTCCTTGAGAAACACTTAAATGATTAATTTTCCTAGATCAACTTTTAAAAGAAGAAAAATGACATGCAAAACACAGTAAGAGAGGCCAAAAAGCAAGGCAGAAAAAATAATGCTACCACCGAACCTCTTGAAAGAATGAATATAGATACTTACCAGGCCATATCAGTTCGAAATGATATGAAGATCATTGAAGATCCAAATTCAACCATCCATTCCTTTATTGCACTCAGAAAAATCGGAATTCCATCCACATTCTGTGCTCCTGAAGAGGAAGACTCACTAGGATCAGCTTCAAGACAAAAACCACTTCCGTCATCAGTCGTCATAATGCCTGACCCATAAATTGTCACATCAATTTCAGCACAAGGCTTCATTGGAAGGAGCTCTAAAGACATCAACCGAAAGTCTGAGTTGTAAAGTGACCAATTGTGAAGCATGCTTCGAGGAAGGTCATCTGGATTTTTAATGTCACTGTCAAAAATAACAAGCTCATCAGTTTCTCCAGCAGCGGGCTTGTAATATGCAGGCAGAGGATAGTCATTCGCAATTTCATCTTCATTAATTTTAACATAGAATTTGTTTGATGCAGCAACTGGTTGTCGGTTTCTCTTGGGTTTCATCGATCGCCAGTTCTCCTCTTCCTGCAACAACCTGGCCAATTTCATATCCTCATCTTCTTCAGCTCCACAAGCAGGTGAACTGGACCGACGGATTTGCTCTCCTTCACAAATTTTCAGACCTGTATTCATCACACTGCCTGATGCAGTAACCTCTGCAATCACATCACTTGCATGTTTCTTATTTTCTTCTCTTAAAGCAGCAAGTACGGGTAAATCCTCAAAGACCTGATAGTTTTTCATAGACGTTTCATCCAAACCAATGAGTTGATTGTATATAAATTCACCCTGTGAAATGATGAAGTCCTTAATAGATGTACCGTGAGGAAAATTTTTGCTATCGCTCATGGAACGCACAACTCTTGCAAGTAGTTCATCAATAGTCAGATCAGGACTCCCTCCACATGTTTTTGACAATTTCTTGTAAACCTCCACACAGGCACGAGCCTTTTCAAAGAAAAGGTTATAAAGCATTTTGTAATTACCGGCAGGTTTGACACAATCATAATCTGCGAAATCAGTGGAGACCCAAATGACCGGAGAGCCTTCATCATAACCAGATATATCCCAAGATTCAATCCGTCCAAATCCTTCACATCTAAATCCTTTTTCCTTGTCTTTTTCAGAACTTGCTTCTAGAGGTAATATAACACCTGTAATAAACAAGTCATCAACTTCCAGCATTTCAACAGATTTTGGATTTCCATCAGCATCATGAAAGACAAAGTCTGTAAGTCTCCTGTTTGGACGAGACTCGTCCTGTCCAGCAGTCAAGCCCAAGGCGGCAATCTCTTCTTCAACAACAACATCCCTTTTATTTTCAACAACAATTGTTTTTTCTGATAAGTGAACAGATTTTTCCTTAAAATCAGAACATGCAGCAGCTCGTCTTGGCATCTTCCGACCAGAAGATGCTTTGGTTGCAGTGTCCAACCTGCTTCTTTTCTGTTTTGGTTTAGTGTTCGCATCAGAATTGCAGTCTGTTTTATTAGCACGCGTTCTTCCTCTAGGCATTTCTGCAATCCCTAGAAAACAAATGTTCAGTCAAAATACAAGTAAAAACGAACATGCAATTTGCATTTATTAGAAGAAGTAATGGATATATGGACCACAAAGGAATAGGAAATGAGAATGAGTAGCCAACAAATTATGCAATAGATGAAAATAACCAAAATATATGAAGAAATTAGAGTGAGACACCAATGTTAGGAATCTAAATTGATATAAGCCAAATTTCAGGTTAACTAAACTGTTTGTGTGCAGTTTGATAGTCTAAAACATTTGAAAAAGGTAAGCAATCTTTATGTCAGTGCATCTCAGGGAAGGAAATAAAATGCATGTCTTATATGTGTAAGTACTAAGTACTAAAGCAAGTCAAAAGATAAAGCAAAAGGCAAGCTAAATTCATCATTAAATATGATGAATGCTCTTAAAGGCTGCTAATTCACTGCATAGCTGATGATGATTTCTACTAAGAATGTTATCGAAGGTCTTCACTTAAATTTTCTAGATGACACCCATAATAAGCATACAAGTTGAAGCAAATGCTACAATATTCATCAACATGTCAAGACATGCAGAGATGCTCATAGATACCGCACAACTACTCACTGAATCTGATAGCATTTCCATCCCTTCATACAAGCTCATGACATTGCTTTAAAATAATTTTTTGCAGTTCACATATAATATATATTATAACCCGAAAAATACTAGATTAATGAAAAAGCTTATACCACTGCAAATGAGACATGACTAAAACAAGAGTGTAGAATGAAAATGGTATATAGAAGAGAATAGATACATGGATCTATAGATCTGAAATACCCAAAAGCATGTCAACATGTGTGTGTCGGTGTAGATATATAGATACATGGATAGCTTAATTTAAAACTACTTTATCTTCAATCTCATCAAGCTAGGTGATTTAAACGTGTTTTACAAACAAATCAACAAACACAACATGACCCACTCAAAGAAAAATGAAAATCAATGGTTCATATAATCTCAACTATCAAAAAACTTCAGATTCACCAAATAATCCATCAAAGAACAAACTTTTAATCTATACCAACATGCCCAATAATCAGAATCACAAACCCAAAGGCATAAAATTGTCAAACAACATAGGAAAAAAAATTGCAATTACAACTAATACTACACATAAAAATCTAGATTCAACCCTAACTGAACATAAAAATGTTTACTTACTTTACTTTCTACTAGCACAGGAAATCTCCATATTTATTATACACACGAAACACCCTAAAACCCGACTTGACCCGTCTCAGGAACCAACACATCTATCTCCCCAAAAGGTATGCAAGTGAGTTAATTTGTTGCAATATTTAAAGAGAGCAAAAAAATGAAAAAACAGAGAAAATCCAACCTGAATTCTTGTTGACTTCTTCGCTCTCATTCAATACTCTTGCTGACCCCATTTAACTCTTAATCATTCAATGAAGTGGGAGCTGGATTGCCTTCGGTGATTAGCTATGTATACGATTTTTCTTGGAATTGGCAGTAAGAGTCTTTTGAGTCTCTCTCCCGCCCACCAGCATATGAAAAACAAAATCTAGGGTTTTCTGGATTTGGTGGGTTGTTCGCTGCTTTTGTTTTCTATTTTTTGGCGGTAAGTTTTGAAAACATAAAAACATATGGCGCCAACGGAGTACGGACCACGAGGCGCCGCAGTTTACTATGAAAATTGAAATTCACTTTTTAAAATATTGAAAGGATGGAAATATGGAATACAGTACATAGTGAGAGAGAAACGCTGGTCAGGTTAATTTTAGGGTTTAACTCAAAATGTTCGTCATAAATTTTTATTTTCTTAAATAATAATGCTTGAGTACTAACCAGTTAATATCTAAAAAACTAACCCCACCAATAAGAATACGGTACGTGGTCTTTTTTTCTTTTAGTTTTTATATTTATCTCACAAATTGGATCACGTGCTACACTCTCATTGGTGGGGTCAGTGTTTTAGATACTGACTAATCAGTATCCAAGCGGCCAAGCATTATTCTTTCTCAAAACAAAGTCGTTTTAAGTTATAAATTTTGGGTTCGGCTAATATACAGGAAGTCAGGAACATTAACAGTACAGTTGACTTAATATCCTTCAGATTTCATTCTAATGGTTCAAATAAAGGAGGAATTTAAAAAATAGAAAATAAAAGTATATAAGATCTCTCTTGTAACCACCATGTATTGTTAATGTTCATATATTGTAGTTAAACGTATAAATTTTTTATTCATCAAAGCGACATCGTTTTGGAGGCAGAATTTAAAATTAAACGAGTTTACGAGTTTAGGTTTGGATTGGGTTATATTATCAAAACCCATAGCCTCCCATCAAGGGTTGAGTTCAAGCGAATACCCACAGGTTCAGGTGAAATTGACATCCCTGTAGAAAAGAGAAAACAATGGAACATCTACAAGCATTGTAAAATTTAATGCGATTGTCATCAAAATTATATTTTAAGAACTCTTCGCTTTTCTATTTTTGCTTTCAATGTTGTGATTTCTTTAAGTGCCTCTTATATCAATATTTTCAACTTGAATTGCAACATTTTTGATAATTTCATAAATATAATCTGACTATTAGAAAAAGAAAAAAAAAATTGACAAAAAATTTACGTAGATGAACCTCTTCTTGGGATGATATACTTGAAACATCAAATGATAAACCTTATCATCAACTTCATTGGAAAAGCCTACCACTATTTATTAATCTCTTTGTAAGTGGTGTACAATTTTATGGTTGTGAATGCCAAAACAATTTTAATTATTTTTTATTCTTAAATATATTTAATCATATATTAAATATAACATTATGAACTTATGATAAATTTTTTGGAGGAATGCCAAAAGAAATTGAAATATTTATTAATATTCTTAACTATAATTAATTATACATTAAATTGGAAGAATACCAACAGAATTTTAATATTTATCAATATTCTTAAATATATTTAATCATATATTAAATAAATATAATGAAAATTTTGTTTAGATGTTTATTAATATTCATAAATATATTTAAACATATATTAAATGCTTAACATTAATGTTAAAAATTCTCTCCTAGGGTTTTTCTAAAACCCTAGTGTAGCAGTAGGCGGTTTTCTCTGAGTTTTCTTGGTAGGGTTTCTCGTTAGGTTTTGTCCATCTTTTTGGTTGGTTAGTGTGAGTTATGGATCCAGATGAAATTGCACGGCTGTGTGAATCTTTATCTATCCATAGCAAGAATGAAAAGCTGTGGAGTGTTAGAAAAACTTTGAAAGAAGAGGCGGGGAAGAAGCTGGATCTTATGGTAAGGTTTTGTGTCGTAAACATGTTAATAGGGACGCCTTCCGGATGGTGATCCCGAAGATATGGCAGACCGCTCAGGGTTTTGATATTGAAGTGGTCCAGGATAATACTTTTTTGTTTTACTTCCGTAACAAGGAAGACTTATTTAGGGTTTTCTCGGGTGGTCCTTGGAGTTTTGATGGATGTCTTATGGTCCTAGAAAAATCGGATGGGGTTGGAAAGATTGCAGATATGGCTTTTAATAAGGTATCCTTCTGGATACAAATACACAATGCTCCGCTTCTTTGTATGACGAAGGAGATGGGAGTGTTTGTAGGGCAACTATTAGGTGAGGTGGTGGATATAGATGTTGGTTCTACGGGTGAATGCTTTGGTAAGTATATGAGGATTCGGGTTATTATTGATGTTTCGGTGCCTTTGAAAAGATTTTTACGGGTAGAACTGGATGACAATGGTACTGAAGCTATGCTGCTTATCAGATATGAGAAGATTCCTGAGTTCTGTTTTCTTTGCGGTATGTTAGGACATGGGGTTAAGGAATGCCCTGATGGTTTGGGTAAGGTTGGCAAGGATAACTTGGAGTATGGGGCTTGGCTTCGTGCGTCGGGGCACCCTAATCATCCTAAGTTGTCGGATCAACGATTTATTCGACGGAATACTTATAAGGGGGGGAAGGGTTCTAAGGAGGTGATTCCTTGGAATGATAATAGAGCGGAAGTACAGTGGAGATCCCAGGATGAGTAGGAAAGTTCTGGAGCTGATGAGGGTGTTGCTGGAGGTTCGAGTGGGGAGGATAACAGACCTAAAGTATTGATCAGTGGTTTACCAGGGGGGACTAATTCGATCTCTGCGATGGATACTGCTATACAGGGTTTGGTGCAATCTTGTAGTGGGAAGTTTGTGGATGATAGTCACCTTCCTTATGGGTCGGGGGTGACGGGAATAGAGGGTAGGGAAATTCAGACCGAGTCGGAAGAAGTTCAGCCTGTGGATAAAAATCTTAATAACTTTGTTTTTGTAGCTACAACTGGTATGTCAGGTGCAGTGGGTCACTCAACTTCAGAGACCATTGTTGAACCTAATTTGGGGATTGGTGGACTGATTGGTATAGAGAACATTAAAGGAATATCACAGAAACAGGGTGGATGGAAAAAGAGGGCGAGAGAGTGTGGAAAAGGAAAGATGGTAGAGGGGGTTTCGGTTCAATTGGTAAATAGGAAAAGAACTGTGGAAATTGTGGAGACAAGGGCTGAGGGTTGCAAGAGACAAAAAATTTCTCAGGATTTTGAGTCTCAATCTACTAGCGGATCGATGAGTCGGGTTTTGTCCCCGGCTCACCGGGTTCAATGAAAGCATTATTTTGGAACGTTTGGGGTCTTGGAGGTGACCGAGCGTTCCGGGTTTTGCAATCGTTATTGC
Organism: Acer campestre; assembly: GCA_954870605.1. Classification (NCBI taxonomy): domain Eukaryota; kingdom Viridiplantae; phylum Streptophyta; class Magnoliopsida; order Sapindales; family Sapindaceae; genus Acer; species Acer campestre. Next base: position 25,765,876 of record OX940799.1, on the reverse strand, counting down.
AGGACCATCGCCTTGATATTGTTTTCCTCATGGAAACAATTTGTGATCATAATTTTATGGAGTTATTGAGAATTAAATTAGGTTTTGGTGCAAAGCTTGTGGTAGATCGGGTTGGTAACAGTGGTGGGTTGTGTCTCTTCTGGAAAACAGAAGTTGATGTGTCCCTTCTCTCCTTTTCGCGTTTTCATTTTGATACGGTGGTTACGGGTGATTCAGATAAAAAGTGGCGTTTGACTGGTTTTTATGGGCATCCGGTTACGTCTGAACGGGTGCATGGATGGACTTTGTTAAGGAGATTAGCGGGGTTGGATTCTCTTCCTTGGTTAGTGGGGGGAGATTTTAATGAGATTATTAGTATGTCTGAAAAAGAAGGAGGTTTGGCTCGTCAAAATTGTCTTATGGAGAACTTTCGTGAGACTTTGGAACTGTGTGATCTTAAAGATTTGGGTTATTCGGGGGATCGTTTTACTTGGACTAACCGGCGTAATAGTCCACATTTGATTCAGGAAAGATTGGACAGGTGTGTTAGCAATTTAGAATGGCAACAATTGTTTCCAAATTTTGAGGTTAAGCATCTTGGATTTTGGAAGTCTGACCACCGTCCGATCTTGGTGGATTTTTCTAGTCGTCGAGAGGAGTTTCAGGGGAGACATCGGTTCCATTATGAGCTGTGTTGGGCTGAGAAGGAAGATTGCTTGGAGCTGGTTCGGCAGGTTTGGAGTGAAGAAGGGGGGTGTCGGGATGCAGAGATTTATGAGTAAAATTTATGCCTGCTCTACTTCCTTACAGAGATGGAACAGGAAAAATAAATGGATTCTTCAAAGAGATATTGTGGCGAAAAAAAGAGAGCTCAGTTGTGTTGGTTCTTCGGGTAGAGAATTGAATTGGGAAAGGTGTAGAGTGGTTGAGCGGGAGCTGGATGACTTATTGAAATGTGAGGAGGTTTTGTGGAAGCAGCGTTCAAGGGTCCAGTGGTTGCAAGAAGGTGACAGAAATACTAAGTATTTCCACGCTGAAGCTATGTCTAGAAAGCGGAGAAATAGAATTGAAAGGTTGTTCGATGAGGATGGGATTCGGTGGAGTGAAGAGGATCGTTTGAAGGGAATTATTGCCAACTATTTCTCTCATATGTTTTCTAGTTCGAATCCTTCCAGTGAGCAGATGGAGAGGGTATTGAGAACGGTTGAGTGCAAAATTTATGGGGAGAATTTTCTTTTGTTGGACAGAGCTTTTACTACTGATGAGATAAGGGTAGCAATGTTCCAAATGTGTCCTTCGAAAGCTCCGGGGATTGATGGATTTCCAGCGGCCTTTTATCAACGTTTCTGGGATGTGGTCGGTGAGGATGTGATAACACTTTGCTTGGAGTGTTTAAATGAAGGAAAATCGGTGAAAGGGATAAATCATACTCTTCTTTGCCTTATCCCAAAAGTTAAAAGAGTTGAGAGAATGTCGGATGTCTAGCCTATTAGTTTGTGTAACGTGATTTACAAGTGTATCTCGAAAGTTTTGGCTAATCGTATACGTTTAGTCTTGGATGAGGTTATTTCAGAGACTCAGAGTGCGTTTGTTCCTGGTAGGCTTATTACAGATAATGCGATGGTTGGTTTTGAATGCATGCATGCTCTGCGTCGTAAGGTGAATGGTAAGAAGAGTTTTATGGCTCTCAAACTTGATATGTCGAAAGCGTATGATAGGGTTGAATGGAGTTTTTTACAAGGAATGATGAATCGTATGGGATTCCCGGAGAGGTGGATTTCGATTGTGATGGATTGTGTAACAACGGTTTCCTTTTCTTTTATTCTGAATGGTAGAGCAACAGGAATGATTCGGGCTTCGCGGGGTTTGAGGCAAGGTGACCCGCTTTCTCCCTATTTATTCTTGCTCTGCGTGGAGGGCCTTTCTAATTTGATTTCCAGTTCTGAGAATCGGGGTGTTTTTTCGGGGTTTCGTTGTAGTCGGTCAGGGCCTAAAATTACTCATCTCTTCTTTGCGGATGACAGTTTATTATTTTCTCGGGCTTCTCAGGCTGAATGTGTTAATATTAGGGCGATTCAGATGGTCAATTTTGATAAGTCGGCGGTTTGTTTTAGCAAACAAATTTCCCATGCTGAAAAAGGTAGATTGGCTGGTATTCTCGGGATGTTAGTGGTGGACTGCCACAAGCGTTATCTAAGTTTACCGTGTGTTACGAGCAGAAATAAACGGGCACTTTTTGATAACATTAAGGATCGTGTTTGGAAAAAGCTTCAATGTTGGAATAGTAGATTTTTCTCTTCTGGGGGTCGGGAGGTTTTAATTAAGGCCGTGGTGCAATCAATTCCAGCTTATTCTATGAATTTATTTAAGTTGCCGGTTTCGCTTGTGGATGATATTCAGCGGATGTGTGCTAGGTTTTGGTGGGGGGGTGGAGGAAATAAGAAAAAGATGCATTGGTGTACCTGGAAAGCATTGTGCAAGCCGAAGAACGAGGGGGGTTTAGGTTTTCGGAATTTAGGTGCTTTTAATAAGGCCATGTTGGCTAAGCAAGGTTGGAGGTTGGTTCGTTTTCCGAATTCTTTGGTTGCTTGGGTTTTAAAGGGTTGTTACTTTAAGGATTCCTCGTTTCTCTTGGCTAAGAGTGGTTCCGGTTCCTTTTTGTGGAAGAGCTTGTTGTGGGGCAGAGAGTTAATTGAATGTGGGTATCGGTGGCGAATTGGGGATGGTAAATCAGTTTAGATTTATGGTGATAGATGGGTGCCGAAGCCTATTTCCTTCAAAGTTTATTCGGAACCTGTTTTGGAGGAGAGAGCTACTGTTGATACTCTGATTTCGGCTAATGGGGAGTGGAATTTTGGATTGATTCGCTATTCTTTTAGGGAGGAGGAGGCTGATGCTATTTTAAGTATTCCTCCTTGTGGTAGAGACTCTCGTGATAGGCTTCTGTGGCATTACCACCTCTCCGGTGACTATACTGTTCATAGTGGCTATTGGTTAGCGCAATCAGTTGGGGTGGATGCTGGGGGCTTGGGTTTGAGTGGTGCAGAATCATGGTGGAAGTTTTTCTGGTCTTTGAAAATTCCCTCCAAGATAAAGATTTTCTTGTGGAAAGCTTGCAATAACTGGTGTCCTGCGAGGGTCAATTTGCTTTCGCATGGGATGAATTTGGATATTGTTTGTCCAATCTGTCGAAAGAAGGAAGAGACGACGTTGCACGCTCTTTGGTTTTGTCCGAGTCTTAAGGAGGCGAGATATGCTTGTGGTATGGCTGAAAATTTTGCAGGTCTAGAGAAGGGGTCTTTTATGGATTTTATTATGGAGGTAAGTAGGAGGATTGAGGTGCAGTTTTTTGAGTTTCTTTGTGTGTTATGGTGGCGAGCTTGGTTTCGAAGAAATTCAAAGCTGCATAGGAAGGACCTGATTCCTGCTGTTGAGGTGGTTACTTGGGCTGAGACGTTTCTCCAGGAGGTCGAGGTCCGACAGTCGTGTTTTGTGGTGCGTAATAGGGAGGTGGGTGGTCGTTCCATTCCTAGATGGGTGGCTCCACCTCAAAGATCTTTCAAGATTAACACGGATGCGGCGCTGAATGTTCTCGGAAAGGCTGTGGGTATAGGTGTTGTTATTTGTGACTCTGATGGTTATGTGTGGCTGTCTTACTGCAGGAATTTTCAGGCTGTTTTCTCCCCTAGAACTGCCGAAGCTTTGGCTATTTTGGAGGGAATTCGGTTGGCTAGGAATGGGGGCTTTTGGCCTGCGATTGTGGAGTCTGATGCGTTAGTTGTCGTTCAGGATATTTGCAATAAGGTTTCCATCTTGTCGGATGTTGGTCTTGTGTTTGATGATATTTTAGTTTTTTGTCGTGAGTTTAATTTCTTTTCGTTTAGTTTTGTTCCTAGGTTGGCTAATAGAGTGGCTCATAGTTTGGCCAAGTTAGGCCTTGGTTTTTCGGGTGAGTCTGTTTGGTTGGAAGACTGTCCCTCTTGTGTGGAGAGTCTGGTGGAGGGGGATGCCCCTTCTCCTTTTTAACTTGTTCTTTCTTTTAATGAATTTTATTCTCAAAAAAAAAAAAAATATGCTTAACATTATGATAAAATTTTTGGAGTAATGCCAAAAGAATTTTAAATATTTTTTAATATTCTCAAATATAATTAATCATATATTAAATTAGCGGAAAACCAAAAGAATTTTAATATTTACTAATATCCTCACATATATATTTAAACATATACTAAATAATTAATAAATATTTATTGATACTCTTAAATATATTTAATCATAAATTAAATACTTAACGTTATGATAAATTTTTTTAAGGAATACAAAAATAATGATATGCACAAACTTTGCACAAGGTTTTGGTGGGGTTCTAGTGATGACAAACGGAAGATTCATTGGGGATCATGGGAGAAACTTTGTCACAATAAGGATGCCGGCGGGTTGGGATTCCGGGACCTGTCCATCTTTAACCAAGCTCTTCTTGAAAAGCAATGCTGGAGACTTATATGTCAGCCGAATTCTCTTGCTGCCAGTGTTTTACAGCAACGTTATTTTCCTGATTCGAATGTTCTTCAAGCGACCTATGGGGATTCATGTTCTTATCTTTGGAAGAGCTTTATGTGGGGTAAGGAACTTTTGGAAGCTGGCCTTCGGTGGCGTATTGGTAATGGGGAGTCGGTGTCTATCTACAAGGATTGTTGGCTTCCTAGACCTTTAACGTTTAAGCCCTTTTCTCTTCCAAGGCTGGGACAAACAGCTAAAGTCAAAGATTTGATGCTGCCTAGTGGGGGTTGGAATTTTGGGCTAATTAGGGAGACTTTTTGGCCGGAGGATGCAAATTTAATCCTAAGTTTACCTTGTTCTTCAGGTTTTCAGCCGGATTCTTTAATGTGGCACTTTGATAAATATGGTGCTTACACGGTGAAAAGTGGTTATCGTCTTGGCTGTGAGCTTTTATCCAGAGCCAGTTCTTCAGGCCTTTGTGCTATGGAGTCTTGGTGGAAGTTCCTGTGGCGGATTCGCATTCCCACAAAAGTTAAAATCTTCATTTGGCATGCTTGTGCTAATTGGATTCCAACTCGCTGCAATTTGGCTAAAAGAGGTATGCAACTGGAGACAACCTGTCCTCTTTGTAATAAATTGCCGGAAACAACTTTACATGCCCTTTGGACATGTCCGGCTCTAATTAAAGTCCGGGCTATGTGTGATTTTTTGAAAGGCTTTTGTGTGAAAGATGGTTTGCTTTTCCTGGATTTAATGGTGCTTTGCATGCATAACCTTCATTCCGAGGAAGTTGAGATTTTGTGTTTAGTTTTTTGGAGGAACTGGTTCTGTCGAAACCGAATGATTTATGATAATCAACTTCTTGCTACTGAAGAAGTAGTTTCCTGGGCCGCAACTTTCCATGCTGAGTTTAAGGATGCAAATGAGGCTGGCAGAGTTGTGCAGGTTGGCCCGCAAAGGCAGAATAGACGGTGGAGTCCTCCTGCTGCTGGGATGTTCAAAATGAATACCGATGCTGCCATCAATTCTGGTACTGGTGTTGTTGGTGTTGAAATTATTTTTCGTGACAGCTCTGGTCGGGTGTTGGCTTCTAATTCTCAGAAAATCAACGCTGTTTTCTCTCCCCAAGTTGCTGAAGCTATGGCTCTGTTACGAGGTTTGGTTTTGGCTAAGGAGATTGGGTTGTGGCCTTGTGAGATGGAAATTGATGCTCTGGCTATTGTTAATCTTCTTAACTCATCTTTGAGGCCCTACTCTGAGGTGGGTCTTGTCCTTCATGACATCAGGCAAATCCTTGTGGAGTGTTCTGATTACAAGGTTACCTTTGTTCCTAGAGAAGCTAATATGGTTGCTCATGGGCTTGCGAGGTTTGGTTTATCAGTTAGTTGTGATCGATACTGGATGGAGGATTTCCCTCCTGAAGTATCTTGTGCTGTTCTGGGTGATTACCAGACTCTTTTGTAATCTCTTTTGTTTAATGAATTCCATTTTCAAAAAAAAAAAAAAAAGGAATACAAAAATAATTAAATATTTATTAATATTCTTAAATATATTAATGCAATGTTCTTTTAGCAAGTGCTCATCGCTTGTTTTGTGTGTCATGTTAGTGTTCAAGAATAATAAAAAACCCTTTAAATTTGATCAGAAATAATTAAATAGAATTGGCAAGAGGATATATATATAACTTTATTGGCATTTCATGTATTCAAACCTGTGTACACGATTAAACAATAAAGTTTAAAAAGAAAACATTTATACATATACACTATTACAATATGCTATTATATTTTTCAATTCTCCTCCAAATTCCTAATAATCAAACAGGTTAGGAAACAAAAATCACCGTAAGAATAAAAAAATGAAAAATGAATGACGAATGTATATGGTAAAAAAAAAAGGGAGACCAAACATGATTTGGAGGCGATCAAGGCTCTGGTGTTCGACTTTGTGCCGCTTAATTATCCGGATCCAGTTTTCAATATGGTGCAAAATGTCGATCCCAAATGAGATCTCCACTTTGATTCACTTGCACTTGCGTTATTCGAGGACGGCTTTGTATCTCTTATTTTCTTATAATGTCTAAGCAACCAAAGAAGACCCCAAATTAATGGAATTAAACAAAGAAATGCAATGAAATTTCTAACAATAAAGTGAATCGACAGAACTTCTTTGAGTCTTTTCTAAAAATATAAAAACTTGAATCTCAATAACACACTAAAGTATAAAGCAAGTACAATGAAATTAGTGAGAGAATATAAAGCATGGAGGAGAGAAGACTTCTAACTTGTTCACAAAGAACCCATTCACCTTGAAATCGACGTTTTGGGGGAGCCATCCTGGACATGGAAGTGAAGTTGCAAATAAAAGAGAGGGCATGAAGAGACGAAATAGATGTCAAGGTATGAGTTTTGATTTGAGTGGATTGAGTGTGAATATAATGAAAGGTTGTTAGTTGATGCTGGAGAGTTTAAATTTATAGAAAATGGGTTGGAAAGTGAAGAGTTGGAAAATAAAGGTTAGAAAATAAAAGATTGGAAATTTTAAATTTATTATAGAAAATGGATTGAATTACCGGTTGGATATGAAAGAGTCTTTTTTTTTTCTTAAGTCTTTGTTTTTTTATTAAAAGTTGTTTATTTTTTAATTAATTCTGGAATACGTATAGAATTCTAATTATTCCTTTTTCTTAATTTTTTTTTTCTAATTATTCTTTTTAATTCAACATCTATATCAAAAAAAAAAAAAAAAAAAAAAAACTAATAATAATTACCTACAGAAGTCAAACCCACCGCAATATAAATACAACACTAATTATGGACGACCCAAGTTCAAAATAAAGATCAAAATCGCGGAAAAAAAAAATTTACATGTAGAAAATTCTATGCCAAGAGAAATGATAATGCAATCTGGTTAAGAGAATTAATTCAATATCCATCGATTATGAGAACACTTTTGCTCACCCTTTTCAAAGGAGGTAACCATTACCCCCTCTTAAATGGATGATATGTGTCATAGATGAGTAAATTTTTGAACAATTTTACCCCTCCATAGACACATGTCATGTGTATAGAAGGGGGGTAATGCTTACCCCCCTTGAAAGGGGGGTGAGCAAAAATGCACTCATCAATTATGAGATTGCTTCTTGATTTCCCCCTCATTAATGATTTATAGAATTGTGATTTTAATTATATAGATATATTAAATTTGTAAATTGTAACGATTGCTCACAAATATATATAATGTCATAATTCTTATTAGAGCATCTCCAATGTTGTGCCAATGCTAAAATTTAACATAGGGTGTAAAAAACCTCCTCCAATGCATAACATATGCCAAATTTGGCACAACAATATATGCTCTTTTTTTAATTACAAAAATACCATTATATATATATATATTAAATGAAATAATGAATGCATTAATGAAATTTTGCATTGGAACATTAAAAGAAATAATGAATGCATTTATGGTAAGTGTTTACTTTTATAATTTTAATTAATAAAATAATAAAAATAGTGTTTTAAATAGGATTATACATTGGAGCACAATGCTAAATTGATGTGCCAAATATAGTATTTTACACTTTTTTGTGCCAAATTTGGCATTGACATTGGCATATGCATTAGAGATGGTCTTATTAATTAATAATGTTGTAATGAATGATTTACAATAAAACGTCTAGAATATGAGTGATTTATGGTTTTAAATGAGTATGTCTTTCTCCCTTGTCTATGGACTATGCATGCATGGCATGACTGATAGTTTATAATAACTTTAATAAACAATTTGAAGGAGCAATAATTCATATAAGTAATTAATATGGTCAAACTTCACATATTGACACTTAATAATTACTAAAAATTTAATTATGAAGCCTCTACACAACAACACATGTTAATGCGAGGTTCCATTTTATTATATTATATTATGAGTAATGCTACATTGCCCAAATTTAGTGCACAAATCTGATGCCCAAATGATGTGGCAACAATGTGAACCATTCATTTAAATCTTGCAAATCTAATACAATTTAAATGAATGGTCCACATTGTTGCCACATCATTTGGGCACCAGATTTGGGCACTAAATTTGGGCAATGTAGCATTACTCTTATATTATATATATAGATATATAGATATATTCTTATATACTACTCTATGAGTCATATTATAAGTTTATCCTCAAATTAATTTAAAATTATCATTTTATCCCTAATAATCGTGTTAATCCACCAACATATTAATGAAACCTGACACAATCCGTTTATTAAACTAGTCAACCCATTTATCAACTCAAACCTGTTTAGGTAAACCCAAACCTTTTTTTTTTTTTTTTTTTTTTCTCAAAAAAAAAAAAACTTGTAACCCATATTGCCTGCTCTAAATAATTATATACACTAGTAAACATATATATATATATATACACTTAAAAAAAAAAAAAAAAAAAAAAAACATATATATATACACACTTGGTAAACTATTAATGACTTTTTTCAATATCTTGATAGGTATAAAATTTAAAGTTGGATTATAGGCTTTCTTCTGTTGTACAATTTATTCATGTTTTGTCAAACTAAAAAGGTTTTTAATTAACTAATCGATGTCGAATTATTAAATATATTGAGTATTCCAAATTCGACCAATTTGTATCTACATGATTTGATTAATTATAATGAGTAAAATTTAAAAATGTTTAATTATTTAATTGTTGCCATATCCACTTTTTTTTTTTTTTTTTTTTTTAAGTATTATATTATTACATAAATTCTAGGTTTTTTAGGGAGAGAAATGACTCAAACCCACAACCTTGTGGTGCAAGTGTAAGGGGTTTATCATCAAACCAACCTCATCTCGTTTGTTGCCATATCCACTTTTTATGTCACTATTAAAGGTGTGTGCTTAGGATTTAATTGATGCGGCAGTCCGCTAATGTTATCGGTAGAGGTGTCAAACAGACCGGACCTTAGCCGCTTGATCCATCTAAAAAATGTCTAAGAAAGCTTGAGGGCCTAGCCCAGCCCTCCCGCATACAAATTTTTGGACCTTGCTCGGCCCAAGGCGTAAGCCCTTTAAAGGCCTGGCCCTCTACAGGCCTTACAGATCGGCCAACAACAAAATAATTTTTAGATCATAAAAATAAAACTTTATATATTGAAAGAAATAAAAATTTTATAAGATACTAAAGTCATATGAATAAAGCCACTCGTCAAAATAAAAAATAAATCACTAATATTTTGTAGTTAACAAATATAATACAAACGTTCATAAATAAATTACTTGAATATTGTAAAAACTAGAAATAGGGTGAAAATTTTATAGTTTAAATACATCCTAACTAAGTTGACACACATCAAAACTATCGATCATTTGTGTAAGGATTCTCATATTGATTGGCTTATTTCGTAGACAAACCACATGTTGGGGTTTAACTTGTAAGGGTAGTTTAGATGATTAAGGTTCAAGCTCAAAGACCCTCTTCAAGACCTCAAGGTGTCAAGCACTCCAAAGGTATATCTCTAGTGCTTATTTTTCATTGAAGAGATTTAGTAGCACATACTCACTTAACATATTCTTGTATGTGTGCATTCTTTTCACATGTCACTTTCACACATACACTTTTATGAATTGTATCTTGTTGTGTGTTTGTGTCTTGTAATTCATTTTCCATAGATGATCGGAAACATCCACGCTTGCACATAAGTCATAAGTGTGCTTGGTTTTGCGCGAACACCGCTCTCGGTGATTGCCTTGGCTTTCTCCTTGAATTTACCACTTTTGGTGAATTAGCGGTTAGATCGGTGGCCTGGCCGTCGAATGAAACCGCCGTTTTGGACCAGAGGTCTCTGGTCTGATTTTACAGTTGTGATCGGCGGCCATGACCGCCGATCTGAAATCGCTGATCACACTTGATGCATTTAATGTCTCGGGTTTGATTCTGCGGTTAATTCGGCGGTTTCGAAACCACCGAATAAAACCGCCGTTTCTCCCATGTTTCTCTCGGGACAAATTTGGCGGTCATAATCGAGGCTTGGCTGCCGAATGAAACTGCCGATCGTGCGGTTCAGGGGAAAACTTGTCTTTTCATGTGCCCTGTTCTTGATGCCTATAAATATACCATCTTCTCTGTTTTTAAAGTTATTTCCTTGACTCTTAAGAACTCTAAACTTAAAAGAGAGACACTTAAGAGAAAATCCACCAAGAACTCACCTTTAAACACTCAAAGCATTCATTTTGATTCATCAAGTTCATCTAGGATCATCCATGGTTAGTTTTGCATCATCACAACTTGCTTGGTAAGATTTTGACTAACTTCATCTAATTTTAGTTTCTTTCTTGTCAAGTCATCTCTTTATTTCCTTGTATGCTTTATGTTCACATGCTAGATACAAGATATAGATTGTTTGTGATGAATATGATTGAGTATTGTATTGTGATAGCTATCTAGTTTTTACTTAATCTTGATTAGCTAAGCTTTATGATATGTCATTTAGCTTTAGATATCTAGGATTGATTTCATTGATATATCATCATCCTAGATAAGTATATAGGGTTGCCTTGTTCTAATTGCATTTTGAGTATTTAAATATTCACATAGGCTTGTTATCTCTTCTTTGAGAAGTAAGACTTGTGTAGCTTTCGGGATTAGGTTGCGTAAATCACAAGCAATTGGACTAGGTTCACTCATACCGAGATTAGGTAGGTGTGTGATTACTTCCGGGATTAGGTTGTAATATTTCTCACATTTAGTGGATTCGAGGTTCGATTGTGGCTCACTTATTAGCCCGTGGTTTTTCCCGTGAGGGTTTTCACGTAAATATCGAGTGTTATTTAATATTCTGCACCATATTACACTTGCTATTTTATATTGACTAGTTAGGGGTTTTTTAGTAATCTTGCCTATTATCGAAAATTGGGTAAAATCGAATATAATCTATTCACCACCCCCCCCCCAGATTAATATTGAACACACCATAAATTGTTTCAATTTGTATTACCCGACTCATTACAATCTAATTGTCTAAATTAGTAAAACCTCCTATGAGATCATTATTGTAGTTTGTTTTATACATATATGGTATGGAGTAAAAATGTATTAGGCTCTTGATTTGTTTTAAAAATATGCATTGCACCTTTTAGTTTGATACATATTTAATACGAATATAATTTATTAACTTAATTGTTCGGTGAACCCAACGGGCTTTAGACTATAAGCCTAGACTGGTCCTCATACCCGGCCTTTAGGGCCAACGGGCCTAAAATATATATCCAAGCCCGCCCTCTCAACCAAGCATGGGCCAAGCCCGGGCCCTCAATATGGCAAGCAGGGTGGGTTGGGCTTGTACGATAATGAGTAAAACCTGCAATGGGTACATGTTGGCTAGACCCTTTTGACACCTCTATTTTTTGGAGGGGAGGGCTCGAATCCACAATGTCATAATGTAGATGTGAGGGGTATACCACCGAACCAACCTCATGTTGTAGGGATCGTATTAATATAATTGAATGTAATTTAATGATCTTTAATATCTACCTAAAAATTATCCCAATAAGGAGAAAATCTTCCATAGGTAGCTAATAACGGTGAGACGAACCAATGAAAGAGCGTCATATGACATAACATTAAAACTAAATTTATTTTTTCTATTTCCAAATATATATTGACACTTGGCAAATTAAATAATTAAAATAAAAGGTTTAGAGCTTGTTTGATTGGGCTTTTGAAAAACCTATATTGGTAAAGGATCAACTTATAGTAGATTTGTTAGAAATGAAGTTTTTGAAAAAAAAAAAAATTATAATTGTTTTGTTGGTAGACTTATATATATATATATGTATATTTGGAGAAGCACATCCCTATGATTTAAAGAGAGTTTGTGCATTATATGTAAAGGTTGCTAGAAATCATAAATATATAAAATGAGATTTAACTAAGATAAATGTAAGATAATTGATGGATTGAAGAGAGGCAATAGATATGGTTACACTAAGTAGTTGACTCCACCATAACATTCACACAAATTCATAGAGACATGCTCGCTAATGTTGAAAGGAGTGTTCACCCTTTTTAACCAATATTCTCTCACGAGCAACATCAGAGTTACCTATATATAACAATACTTTATCTCTCGATGATACTAGAATGCATATGAGTTCATTAAGGTGAATGACAAACCAAAAAAGACTATATTTGCAAAGTGGTATATCACAATACAACTCATAAGCATGTGAAAAAACTCACATTCAAGATTCTAATTAAGCATAGTTAGCTTCTGTTAACCGTCAAAATTGGTAAAGGACCAAAGAAGAATTTTCCACCATGATGTAAGGGAGAAATAATTTTTCGGGTACCATCCGGCTACTTCGAGAGAGAGATCTAGATCAATCCGGATACACACCTCCTCCAGAAGAATCAAGACCAGCAGTTTCCTAACTTCACATATACATGATAGTATCCTTATACGGAGCCCCACCCAGTGTTCTGATGCAGAGTTCTTCGCGCAGTATCCCGCTACTACATCAGCCAGGTATTCCGCTGCTGCCTCAGTTGGTGTCTCGATTCTTAGACGACCAAGTAACCTGTAGAAATCACAAAGCTAATAGGGGGCGGGGTACTCAGAACTCAAACACTTTCTAGAATCAGCTCACCAGGTAGTTGAGATACCAGACGAAAAATTTACAAAGGTAAGACTCATATGCCTAGAAGACTGGGTTAAAGCTCTAAGGAAGATATTGAAACGTCATCGTTTAAGTCAAACAAAGGAGGTAGACTTCTTCCCGCCATTGGGGAGTTCCATTCGAATGAGTTAACTCTATTAGAATCATACTAGGAAAGAATCACTTAATTCTAGGGATCAAATCCCGCGACAATCTAGTTGATCACCAAGGAAAGTCCCATAATTTTCGAAACCCTAGACCGAAATTATAAGAGTGCATGGCAAGCAACGATACCTATATATATGATGTTATAATCTACAATAAAGGGATCCGAAATCAATTCCTAAAAAAACCCTAAAAACCTTCAACCTATTCTACTTATCGACATGCACGAGAACGTCATCACCATCTCCTCCACTTACTGAGTTTCGACCCATTGCCATAGTCTAAAGAAATATCCAATGTATCCATGTTATAAATGGCATTATCAATAAAAAAAGTCTGTTATATTCAACTTACTTTCTGTGTTAATTTCTTGCTTGTTTTGATATTGAACCACTTGATACCCCTTCAACCGGGATCTAGACTGATCTAGATCCTTAAAGTTGTTATTTGGAAATACACCCTGGTGACGATTTTCCAGTAACACTTTTTGGCGTCGTTTGTGGGAACCTACTTTCCCAACCAATCACTTAAAACAGCCCAGTTCTACCCAAAAGATCTTTAGAATAAGACTCCGATCCTCTCAGGTTCTTCCCGATCCATCAGGACCCCAGTTCCTCGCTTCCACCGAGAGAGCCCAAAGGCAGGGTAAAGGATCCAGGAATGATAATCTGGCACCAGCACCCCCTCTAGTTGCGGGCCCCATACCCCGAGACCCGGTTGGACAGGAAATTGATCTAGGCATCTTACAACAAGCAGCAGTAGCCTATGTAGAAGCCATTCGTCTCCGGATGATATCATAGGGAATTCTCTTCAAAGCAGCCAGGCTCGTAGAAGATATTGGCCCAGGTACCCGGGTACCAGTGTTTGACCGACTGGGACCACTAGGGGTGTTTGGCGGATCGGATCCAATGGATTTGCCATGATCCAAGATCCGATCCGATCCGAGATTCGATTCGATCCGATTGGATCGAAGAAATTACAATCCGATCCGATCCGATCCAATTTTACAGCGGGATCCGATCCGATTCGATATGATCCGATTGATCAAATTAATATAAAGTCATTCGTACTATATAAAAGTTATAATCTGAAATAAATAAAATCAAATACATTATTCAAATATTACTAATTAACTCAAATAAAATTAACATTAAAAAAATACATGACATAACTTGTAAACTTTATATAATTCAAAAAGTTTATAAGCATTATACATCAGCTCCAAATGTAAACTTAATAAGCCGTGATGTTGATGAAGAAAAATATAAGAAAATAAGATGGTGGATTGTTGGCAATAGAGAAATTGAGAAAGAAAACCCAAAATAGTAACATTAAAAATTGTATTTTGGTTGGGCATTTACATTAGAAAGTAGTGGATAAAATAAATTGCCCAATATAAAAATAAGGCCTAATATTTTAGGCGGATGTAGCGGATTCAACGGATTTCCAAACTGAAATCCAAGATCCGATCCCATCTAATGGATTTTAGAATTTAGGATCCGATCCGATCCGATCACCTCTTTGAATCCGATCTAATCCAATGGATTGGATCTGATCCAATGGATTGGATTGGATCGGATTGGATCGGATCGGATTGGATTGGATTGGATCCTGCACACACCTAGGGACTACCTCTCCCAATCCTAGTCTGTCAGGTGGATCTTAGACCTAGATTGAAATCCACCATTGAGATTCCTCCTAGGAGAGCCCAACCCTCAGTGAAGCCAAGGGCAAAGGCGAAAAATCCGCAGCCCGATTCAGAAGGAAGTGCCAAATCTAGAAGGAGCCCCATAATGAAACATCAGAAAGCTAGAGGTGGCTGTCAATTTTGAAACCTCAGACGAAGAATATTCAGTAGCCCGATCCGAAAATGAGAAATCCAAGTACTTGGAGGATCAGATAGCCAAGATGGCAAAGGAACTTGAGGAGTTGAAGAAGGGAAAGCACCAAGCAACACGGAAGAATCCCCTAGGAAAGATGAATGCACCCTTCTCTAGGAGAATCAGAGAGGCAGAATTACCCCATAAGTTTAGGATGCCTGCTGAAAAGTATTTCGGAACAGAGGACCCTGTCAGCCACCTGGAGAGTTTCTTCCACCAGATGGAAGTCCAAAACGTAACCCGGTCAGCTATGTGCAGGATGTTCCCTTCGACCCTGACCGATTACGCCAAGACGTGGTTTAGGAAATTACCATCAGGTAGTGTTGATTCCTTTTCTAAACTTACCGCGGCTTTTTGTGCACAGTTTTAGGGGATCAAACCTCATCCCAAGGATCCTATCTTGCTTCAGTACTTGATCCAGGAGCGGGGTGAAACCTTGAGATCCTATGTGGAAATTTGTTACAAGAAAGTTATCCAGATGAGAGTATTCGATGAGAAGGAGACATTGACCAATTTTTGGAGAAACCTGTGGGCTGGTAGACTATTTTGTTCATTCGCTAAACATCCACCAGAAACTTATCAGGAGGCCTACAACTGGGCTCTAGAACAAGTAGATATAGAAGAATAACTCCAGATCAAAGTCGAGCATGATGAAGCCCGATTAGCACCATGCCCTAAAAAGGAGGCTCCGAAGCCCGCACCGGCCAGAAGATTCCAAAACCAGCCCCCAAACCGGTTAACCTTTCGACCGCCTTCTATTCCCTTATACCAGGAATGGTACTCGACCAGAAGAACACCCTCCAGAACTGCCCATTTGAAGGAAATAACCCGGATAGTAGGGGAGGAAGATGGGTATAACCACTACACCCCCCCTCAATGCTTCGTAAGAAACCATTTACCTAGCCATCTGGGACAAGGGCCTACTCAGGAAGTCGGGTCCCATGAAAGCCCCAGTTGATAGAAGAAACCGTTATAAGTACTATGACTTCCACGAGGATATGGGACACAACACGTTTGAATACTATAGCCTCCGTAACCAGATCAAAAGATTGGTAAGGGGAGGCCTTTTGGCTGAATTTTTGCAGTAGGTACTAGACAGCATCAAGGAGGGGAAGCATGTACAAAGCGAGATGCATGAGGCAGTAGAAAGACAGAGGGATAGGGAGAAGGATCTGATGCAGCAGATCCAAGTGATCCACACCATTAGTGGAGACCCTACCTTGGCCGAAATCTCCAACAATTGGAGAAAGAACCACGCAAGAAAGATACCCAGATTTAATACCGGCCATGAGATACTCAAAGTCAGCAGTGGATCCAGAGATTCATCCTGCTCCACCAGGATTGTTTTCACAGAGGAAGATGCCTACAATACAGTTCAGCCCCATAATGATCCCATGGTAATTTTGGTATAGATTGCCAATTGCCGGGTTCACTGTGTCCTGATCGATATAAGAAGCAGTGTTGACATCCTGTTCAAGGGAGCACATGAGCAACTCAACTTGAAAAATTCATGTTACAACAGCTGCACCTCGCCTTTATATGGGCTCACAAGGGAGTCTGTAATGCCGATGGGATCAAAAATTCTACCCGTGATAGTAGGAGAAGCCCCTCTTTAGTAAAACATGATGACAGAATTCATCGTGGTAGATACCCCGTCTGCCTACAATGCAATTCTGGGTAGACCATTCATGTCGGAGATTAGGGGGGTACTATCCATCTACCACGTCTTGAAATTTCCAGTAGGAACATGAGTAGGAGAAGTCAGGAGGGACCAACAGGCAGCCTGCAACTGCTACACGATATAAACCAATCCCACTATGCTTGTTAAACAGTGTGTGCATGTGATTGGAGAACCAAGCCAGAGGATGCCGGAACAGGACCATTATGTCTTGGAAGATGGAGAGGTACCAGACATAATCATAGACGAACCGGAGGAAGAAGAGCAGGGATGGGTCAATGGGCATCCCGCAGATCAGTTAAAAGAAGTGCTGATCAGGAAAGAAGATCCAACTAAGGTAATAAAAGTTGGAAGGGGACTAAATCATGAAGTCAAGAGGGATTTAATAGAACTCCTCAAAGAATACAACAATATCTTTGCTTGAAGCCATAAAGAGATGCCCGACATCCCCCTAGGCTTAGCCACTTATAGGTTGGCAGTAGATGCCACCTTCAAGCCAATAAAACAGAAGCGAAGACATTTCAACGCTGAACGAAATGCCAAGAAATAGACAAACTCCTAAAGGTCGGTTCATCAGAGAATCCCGGTACCCTGAATGGATCGCCAATATGGTCATGGTGACCAAGCCTAATGGGAAATGGTGAATGTGCATGGATTATACCGACCTCAATCGGGCTTGCCCCAAAGATAGCTTCCCTCTACCCAAGATAGATCAGCTGATTGACTCCACCGCTGTAAACAAACTCTTAAGCTAAGCGGAATGAGGTGGCCGTCAATTCAGAAACCTTGGATGAAGAAGGTTCGGTAGCCCGATTCGGAAGCAAGGAATCCAAGCACCTGGAAGATCAGATGGCCAAGATGGAAAAGAAGTTTGAAGAATTGAAGAAGGGAAAGCACCAAACAACTCAGAAGAACCCCCTAGGATAAATGAATGCACCATTCTCTAGGAGAATTAAAGAGGCAGAATTACCCCACAAGTTTAGGATGCCCGCTGAAAAGTATTCCGGAACAGAAGACCCCGTCAGCCACCTGGAGAGTTTCGTCCACCAGATGGAAGTCCAAAATGTAATCCGGTCAGCTATGTGCAGGATGTTCCATTCGACTCTGATCGACTGCACCAAGAAATGGTTCAGGAAATTACTATCAGGTAGTGTTGATTCCTTTTCTAAGCTTACCGCGGCCTTTTGTGCACAGTTTCAGGGAATCAAGCCTTGTCCCAAAGACCCTATTTTGCTCCAGTATGTGATCTAGGAGCGGGTGATCGAACCAAAATTGGTATGATTTTGGCCCTCATTTTTGACTCTTTTTGCTTGATTCTCGGGCATTTCCCTGTGTTTAATGGTGTAAAATCAAGTGTTTCAGGTTTTATTAGGTTTCAAGAGCATTTGGGAAGAAAATGAGGACTTGGGTGCAAAAAGGCTCACAAATAGAAGAAACAGAGCATTTTCGCTACTTGAGCAAAAAGAGGTCACCACATGGTCGCCATGGCGACATAGGATTATTCAAAGCATCAGAAGGTCGCCACTTGGTCGCCATGGCGATAGAAGAATTGCAAAAACAATCAGGTGGGTCGCCATTTGCAAGAGTGGGTCGCTATGGCAACCTCAAATGGCGACCTCACATTTTATCTCATGGTCGCTATTTGAGGTCGCCATAGTGACCCACACTTGCAAATGGCGACCACATAGGAATTTCAACGTGGGAATGGTCGACATTTTGTCGCCATGAGGTCGCCATGGCAACAGAAGAATCCATGAGATGTCGCCATTTGAGGTCGCCATAGCGACCCACACTTGCAAATGGCGATCACATAGGAATTCCAACGTGGGAATGGTCGCCATTTTGTCGCCATGAGGTCGCCATGGCGACAGAAGAATCCATGAGATGTTGCCATTTGAGATTGCCATGGCGATTTAGAAGGACAAGTGGCGGCCACGTTGGAATTCCAGGGTAGGAATTCCATTGTTGGTATTTAAGAGGGGTATTCTTGTCATTTCACACCCATTTCATACCCTAACTTTTCACACTTATAAATACATCACTATTTTCCCCTTTTGAACAACTCTTGTTCATCAAGAAACCTCCCTTCTTCAACCATTCCTAATCCTACCATTCTCCTCTCCAATAAACACTTAGATTACTCCACCTAAATCATTCCTTTCTTTCCATCTTCTCCACCCATTTCCTTTGTCACTTTCCATATGACTCCACCTATCTAGACACATCCTCAACACCTAATCTTTGCACAAGATTCAACCAAGGAAGCTCAAGGGAGGATTAAGCTTACAAGAGAGACCCAAGGGTGATTTCTCTACATTTTACTTCCTTTTCTTGTTTGTTATTATGTGTAATTAAACCCCCATTTTAGGGGGATGATTTGAGAGATTATTTGGACATTGAGTATTTATTAAAGCTTTAGATATTATGTTTGCATAATTATAGTTCTATTTACTTTTTAATTAGATCTTGCACTTATGTGATTAAATGAGTATTGACACACTTATTGATTACAATATGTTGTAGGATTTATTTGTGATAAAATTGGTTAAGTTATTGACACACTTGATTGATTAGAGCACATAGTGAATAGGTTAGGTTGTTGGTGGGGATATCACCCCAATTGCCTAGGCCATTCGATCATCACTAACCGATCCCACATTGACCCCCTTTCCTTAATCGGTTAGGCATTTTGTTGGGAAGTTGTTTAGGGTTCGTAGTGACGACCTAAACAACACTTTCGAATAAGATCGGTTCTTGATTGTGTAGATTGTTCGTTAATGAAGTTTTGTATGAATTGCTCAATGGTCCATTAGCTACTCTATCATTTCCTTAAACCTCTCTTAATTGTTTAAACCCATTTTCTTATCTAAGTTGTTTGTATTTGATTCCTATCTCCATTCATATTCTCTTTACATTTTTGTATATTTACTTTACATGCATTGTTTGGTGGTTTCTCAAATCACACACTATCCCACTAATTATGATTTACTTTATTGCATACTAGTTAGACTAACTTAGATTAGATAGCAAATTGATTAATCTAACTTAATCCCTGTGGAACGAATCTTAAGCTTACCGTTTTACTAGTTTTAAAAACTTAAAGCACATTGCGTAAGAATTCATTTATAAACATTCTTTTGATAATTTGTAATTTGGTAACGACACAAAAAGTGAGTCATCACCTTGAGATCCTAAGTGGAAAAATTCCACAAGAAGGTTATCCAAATAGGAGTTTTGGACGAGATGGAGACATTGACGAATTTTCGTAGAAACCTATGGGCTAGCAGATTGTTCTGGTCATTCGCTAAACATCCACCAGAGACTTATTAAGAGGCCTACAACCGGGCTCTGGAACAAGTGGATATAGAAGAACAGCTCCGGATCAAGGTCGAGCATGATAAAGCCCGATTGGCACCACGTTCTAAGAAGAAGGTCCCGAAGCCCGCACCTGCCAAAAGATTTCAGAACCAGCCTATAAACTGATCAACCTATCGGCCGCCTTCTCTTCTTTTGAACCTGGAATGGTACTCGGCCAGAAGAACACCTCCCAGAACTGCCAATTTGAAGGAAGTAGCCCGGATAACAGAGGAAGAAGAGGGGTACAACCACTACACCCCCCTTGATGCTTCGCGAGAGACCATTTACCTCGCCATCCGGGATTAGGGCCTGCTCAGGAAGCTGGGTCCCATGAATGCTCTATTTAATAGAAGAAACCGTTATAAGTACTGTGACTTCTATGAGGATGTGGGACACAACACATCTGAATGCTACAACCTCCATAACCAGATCGAATGATTGGTAAGGGGAGGCCTCTTGGCTGAGTTTTTGCAGCAGGTACGAGACAACATCAAGGAGGGGAAGCAGGTACAGAGCGAGATGTAGGAGGCAGTAGAAAGACGGAGGGATGGGGAGAAAGATTTGATGCACCAGATCCAGGTGATCCAAACTATTAGTGGAGGCCCCATCTTGGCTGGAATCTCCAACAATTTGAGAAAGAACCACGCTAGGAAGATACCCAGGCTCAATACCGGTCATGAGGAACTCAAAGTCAGCAAAGGATCCCGAGATTCATCCTGCTCTACCAGGATTGTGTTCACAGAGGAAGATGTCTTCAATACAGTTTAGCCCCATGATGATCCCATGGTAATTTCAGTACTGATTGCCAACTGTCGGGTTCACAGTGTCGTGATCGATATAGGAAGCAATGTTGACATCTTGTTCAAAGAAGCACATAAGCAACTCAATTTGAAGAATTCATGTTACAACAGCTGCACCTCGCTTTTATACGAGTTCACAGGGGACTCTGTTATGCTGATGAGATCGAAAATTTTGCCCATGATAGTTGGAGAAGCTCCTCTTCAACAAAACGTGATGATAGAATTCATCGTGGTAGATACCCATTCTGCTTACAATGTAATTTTGGATAGACCATTCCTGTCAGGGATTAGAGGGGTGCTATCCATATACCATAACGTCTTGAAACTCCCAGTAGGAACAAGAGTAGGAGAAGTTATGAGGGATTAAATGGCAGCCTGCAACTGCTACGTGATGTCTACCAATCCCACTACGCTTGCTAAACAGTGCGTGCATGTAACTGGTGAACCAAGCCAGGGGACGCCGAAATAGGATCATTATGTCTTGGAAGATAGAGAGGTACCAGACATAATCATAGAAGAACCGAAGGAATAAGAGCAAGGATGGGTCAGTGGGCATCCCGCGGATCAGTTAGAAGAAGTGTCAATTAGGGAAGATGATCCAAAAGGTAGTGAAAGTTGGAGGGGGACTAGATCATAAAGTCAAGAGGGACTTAGTGGAACTCCTCAGAAAATAAAACAATATCTTTGCTTGGAGCCACGAAGAGATGCCCGGAATCCCCCTAGGCTTGGCCACTCATAGGTTGGCAGTAGATACCACCTTCAAGCTAGTAAAACAGAAGCGAAGACATTTTAACGCTGAATGGAATGTTACAATCCAGGAAGAAATAGACAAACTCTTAAAGGCCGAGTTCATCGGAGAATCCCGGTATCCTGAATGGATCACGAATGTAGTCATGGTGACCAAGCAAAATGGGAAATGACGAATGTGCGTGGATTATACCGACCTCAATCGGGCTTGCCCCAATAACTGCTTCCCTCTACCCAAGATAGATCAACTGATTGACTCCACTGCTGGGAATAAACTCCTAAGCTTTATGGACACTTTCTTAGGGTACAACTAGATCATAATGCACCCCTCAGATCAAGACAAAACCAGCTTAATCACTGGGCAGAGCCTCTACTGTTATAAGGTAATGCCATTCGGTCTCAAAAATGCAGGAGCCACGTACCAGCGCATGGTGAATAAATTGTTAAAGGAGCAGATAAGAAAATCTATGGAGGTATACATATATGATATAATTACAACATCCTAGAAGACTGAACAACATATAGAAGGCTTGCGCCAAACTTTTCAGGTGATCAGGGAGAACCGGATGAGGCTAAACCCCACGAAGTGTGCTTTCGGGGTAGCAGCGGGAAAGTTTTTAGGATTCATGGTGCACGAAAGAGGGATCGAGGCCAATCCCGAGAAGATCAAATCCCCCACAACTCTCAAGCAGGCATAAGGGTTAACTGGCTGGATAGCAGCATTGAACCGGTTCATATCCCTTTCCACCGATAAGTGCCTTCCTTTTTTCAAAGTAATCAAGAAGAAGATGAAGTGGGACTAGTAAAGCGAACAAGCCTTTCTAGCTGTTACTGAAAAATCGTCACTGGGGGTGAAATTCCAAATAACGACTTTAAGGGGACCAAGATCAAAGATGATCCTGGTTGGAGAGGTATCAAGTAGTTCGATACAGACTATGTCCTCGATAATGCACAAACGATTAGGAACACACGTAAATAAACAAGAAGAGTTTTTTATTCATCACTTTACGTTACACATACATGAACTAAGTTTTTCAGGATTAACATTGAACTATGGAGACTCAGTGAGTAATGGAGATGGTGGTGATGGTGAACTCGTGCGTGTCAATAAGTAGAACTAATCGTAGGGTTTCTGGAGATGATTTTTCGGATCCCTTTCTGGTGAGTAAGATGTTGTATATATAGGTCCTGTTGCTTGCCATGTACTCCTATAATTTCGGTCTAGGGCATGGCAATTGCAGGACCTCCTTCCTTCTAGGAGAAGATCTCAGAGTTTTTTACGTGCCCAATCTAGTCTTTCCCTCCTAGGAGGAGTCAATCTCATAAGCAAATCTTTCCTTTCCTAGGAGGATTCTAACTCAGTTGACCTATTTAAAATAGAACTCTTAGTTGGCGGGAAGGAGTACATGTCCTCTGTTTTGTATGGACGGCGGCGTTTTATTAAGTCCTTATGAAGCTTTTAATTCTTGTATGAGGGACTTGCTGTTTGGTATCTTCCTGTTTGGCGAACTGGTTATATCAGGAGGTGTAAACCTTTAAGTATCCTGCTGTTGAAGTAGAGGGATGTCTAGCTGGTACCATGTTGGATTGCTTGGTGGAACTTCGTGTCGGGATGCTGCAGGGTCCATAGGAAGCTAAGGAATGACTGGGTTGAACCCCACTGGAGAAATTTACGAGTAGCCCGGCTCGGGGCAATGCTTATGATTCAAGATTACTGGCGGGGTCATTGAGAAGCTGAGAAAAGTCTCGGAGAACACTTGAAAAGGCTTAGATACTTGTTCATTGAAAAGTCTCAGAGAAGATTTGAAAAGGCTCTCGGATACTTATTCATTGAAAAGTCTCAGATAAGACTTGAAAAGGCTTGGATACTTATTCATTGAAAATGCTCAGATACTTATTCATTGAAAAGTCTCGGAGAGCACTTGAAAATGTCAGAAAAGACTTGAAAAGGCTCGGATACTTATTCATTGAAAAGGCTCGGAGAACACTTTTAAAGGCTCGAACAAAAGTTTAAAAAGCTCGGATAGAGCTATAAAAGGCTCGGAGATCCAAAATTCTCACAATGGCTTAAGGTTTACAAAGGACTCGGAGAACAAATAAAAAGAAATGGAAAATGTGAACAAATTAAAATAAGTATTTAAGAGATATATTACCTTGTTGTACTGAAGAACGTCCACTTCTTTCTAATCTGAAGAAGAAAGGGGAGGCAACCTTGAACTTTTATTTGTAGAGAGAGAGAGTTACTGAGTTAACACTACTGTCGTTTTTGTTGGAAGTGTGGAGAGGGAAGTACAAATAGAATAACATAAATGATTATCTAAGGGTAATTTTGGTAGTTCACCATAATAGGTGCCTTTTAAACTTCATTTATTAAAGATTCAACTCACTCATTTTGCCACCAAATCAGTTAAAAAAAGGTGACATTTTTCACCAATTTCACGGTTTATTTATAGGCAATATATTTTTAAGATTTTAATAGAGTGTGCTTATGAAAGTGATCTATATACAATTTTTTATAGGTGCAAATATCGTGGCTCAAAAATAAAAATGTTATTCTATATTACAAATCTAAAAATTATTTAAGTTCAATAAAATATTTTAAAATTTTGTCAAATATTCTTGACATTTCCAAATATTCTTGAAATTGTCAAATACTATTCTTTACAACCTATCACATCCAACTTTTATATATTTTAATACAGCCTAACACAAAATATCATCAAACACGGGATTGTATCTGAATAATACAATCAAATGCAATACAATCCAATTCAATCTAATCCATTGCAATCCAATGGTATAACATTTTAAATAAGCAATATCCATTGTGTTTAACTATTAATCAAGCTTGAAAGTAATCTTGTAATGTTTGGATACTCTAATTACTCTATCACCGTAACGTTTATTTTTGGTTACGTCTCTAAATATACATTGTTTTGGTTATTAATTCCAAAAGTGTTTTCACTTCGTATAGAGTCTAAAATATTCACTACTCAAACTAATATTACTTTTTTAAAAATCTCTAATCAATTTAGATATGTAATAGTTTTTGAAAAAAAGAAAGAGAATTGAATGAAAGTGAGATTAATTGTAAAAAAGAGACGAAAGAGGGTATATGATGTTATTTTGTTTATAAAGTGACCGGTTGAACAAGTATTTTCACTTTTTCCTTTTTCTAATAAGAATTTTAAATTAACAATCAATAAAAACCATTGGATCCATTTTAAATGATCCAATGGACCTAATGACTTACTATTCATCCCTGCATGCATAGTAGTCAGTCCCACTTAAACCGAATCACCAGTCTCCTCTCCTCCGTTCCCTCGCTTCCAATCGACTCTTGGTCGCCGTCGCTACCCGCCGTCGTTCAAATCTAACAGTTCTAGTCTGTCGCTCGGCTGCTCGCCGTCCGACTGCAGCTCGGCCGCCGTTCGACCCGCTTCCAGGGTGAGACCGTGAGTTAACTCGGTTCTGTTGGCTTGAGATTGTTGTTGGTTTTTGCAATGTGATTGTTTATTCTTATTGATTGGAATATTGAAAAGAATGATATTTATTTTATATACTGGTAGGAATATTAAACTTCTTTTATCATTAATTGATGACTTCAGTTACTGATATATAATGAATTTGTAGCTGCTTAAATTGTTTATTTTATAGATCTTCATTTTGGTTTGATTATGGGTTTTGTGATGAATTTTTTGGTTATTTTAGTTGAATATAGGGATGGCAATGGATCGGATTGGGTATGGATACCCCAATATCCGTCCCCATATCCGTTTGAAATATATATATCCATCCCCGCATCCATCCCCATTTCTAAGTGAGCGGGGTGGATTCGGATAATCCGCAAATTAAGATAGAGATATCCATCCCTGCTCCGTTTATATCCATATCCGATGAAAATACTTTAAATTTTTATACTTTATAAGAGAAAAATGTAACAAACATATGTAACGATACATTTTATCCTATTTAAAGAGAAACAAATACATCCAATAAAGTTCAAATATAAAAATTAATAATATCTTATATAATTAGAATTAATAATTACATAATAAATTTTTATATTTTTTAAATATTAAAATTTTTAATGGATCCGGATAGGGATGGATATCCATAGACGATATCCATCCCCATCCCCGAAAATAAAATGGATATTAATATGACATCCATCCCCGCTCCGTCCCCAATATAATAGTATCCATCCCCATTTTAAATGGAGCGGATTCTTACAGATATCCGTATCCGTGGATAATTTTGCCATCCCTAGTTGAATATGATGGTTTTGGTTGGGCTCTTAACTGCATATATTGTATTAATGTTGAAATTTGTGGTGTATGTTAAGTGTTCGATTAGTAAATATCTTAGTGTATGCTAAATGTTCGATTAAGTATCTACTATCTCCAATATATTATTTTGTAAAATGTGTTTTGTACATTTTCTGATTAATTCTCTGTGTTTTTAGGGAACTAAATTTTCCTACACAGGTTCAGTTTCAGTTAACTACTTAGATTTTTCTCTTAAAATGCATGTAATTCCTGATTTTCACTTTAGCGCAGGAGATATGAGTTGTAGTTCATTTCATCTACATATGAATACTTAACACCTTGATGGATATAGCATATCTATTTTTATTTGAATGGTTGACGGAATTTGTATTTTTTAATGTACTTCCAAGTTCCTAGTTTTTTATCATTTATAAATCTTATTAGAGTTTGTAGTTATCCTGTTCACCAATACAATAATCCACAAGAATTATGTCAGTAACGAAAGCTCTACAGACCATAGAATAGAGAAGGCCAGGACAATAAATAGAGAAGTCCACATAATGAGTGGACATAGATGCAGTAAGTAGTTGTTTTACATTTCCCCTCAGCGCGACTTGAGTTCTCATCACAAGAAAAAATTCCAAGACTCAATTGTATGCTGCAATCGAAATCTTCTTTCTTGAATTCTAGAGCTTCATCCACAAAAGCAAAAGCATTAATATGTAAAACATGCCTTCTTCTACTGACCTGGGTTGTTTGGTTCTTACTAAGCTGAAACAAATGTTAAGTTGTGCATCTGTTAAATCTGTATGCAAATGGGAAACTAAATAAGGAAGAAGTGAGCTCATTAGGTCAAGATATTTACCTTGTAAATGGGTTTTGAAGATAATAAATTTGAATGAAATTTGAGATTTTTCTGGTATGGTTTGTATGCTTAGGTTGTTGAAATCTAATAAAAAACAAGAAAAGAGAAAATGCTCCACATTATGGTGTTTGTGTTCTGCCTCTTTAATTCTTTTGCTGAAGCTTTTGTTATTATCTTTGTAAGGTTGGCATTGAAGATTCAATGATTGCTTACAACTTTTTGGCGTTACAGGAAACTAAATCATGGAGGAAGGTGATGATTATGTTGAGTATGTTCCGGTGGCAAAGCGTAGAGCCATGGAAGCCCAAAAAATACTTCAGCGCAAGGGGAAATCCTCTGCACTTGAGGATGAGCTTGAAAATTCGAAACTTGCTGAGGCCAAACCCAGCCTTCTTGTAAAAGCATCCCAACTTAAGCGTGATCAACCGGAAATTAGTCCCACAGAGCAGATTGTTCAGCAAGAAAAGGAGATGATTGAGCACTTGTCAGATAAGAAAACATTGATGTCAGTTCGGGAATTGGCAAAGGGAATCACTTATACTGACCCTCTGTTGACGGGGTGGAAACCACCGTTGCCCATTAGAAGAATGTCAAAGAAGGCATGTGATTTAATCAGAAAACAATGGCATATTATTGTTGTTGGTGAAGATATTCCTCCACCTATCAAGAACTTCAAGGACATGAGGTTTCCTGAGCCAATTTTGAAGATGCTGAAAGCTAAGGGGATTGTGCAACCAACCCCTATTCAGGTGCAGGGCCTTCCAGTTATTTTATCTGGCAGAGACATGATTGGGATTGCGTTTACAGGCTCAGGCAAGACATTGGTGTTTGTACTGCCAATGATCATGATTGCGCTGCAAGAGGAGATGATGATGCCAATTATTCCAGGAGAAGGGCCCTTCTGTCTGATAATATGTCCATCCAGAGAGCTTGCAAGGCAGACCTATGAAGTGATAGAACAGTTTTTAATACCAATGAGGGAGGCAGGGTATCCAGAGTTGAGGGCATTGCTTTGTATTGGTGGAGTAGATATGCGGTCACAGTTGGAGGTAGTAAGAAAGGGTGTACACATCGTTGTTGCAACTCCTGGGAGGTTGAAGGACATGCTGGCGAAGAAAAAGATGAATCTGGATAATTGCAGGTAAGCGTAATCACTTTTCTCATAACTTTGTGTAAATCAGAATTGCTGCTACTTTTGTGGTTCCACCCACCCATGCTCACGCCCACAAGAGCACAAAACACTTTTGCACCCACTTAAATAATGCCTCTTTATATTAATTAATGAATGGGAAATTTCACAAAGGTTTCTATATTTTGGAGAAATGTCACATTTTTAAATGTCTTGTCATATTAGTACCTTCAGTCCTTAAATTATCAAAAATACACCCCTTTAATTCCTTTGACCAATTTTTTAACAGCCAACATTAACAAAAGTATTAAAAGTACGATTTTAGCCTTACACCAATTAGTTGACTGTTAAAAAATTGTTGTACCCTTAAAAAGTCTGCTAAAAAGACTAATATCTCCCCAACCGTATAAATTATAAAATATAAGTAAAAAATATTAAAATGTCTTTAAAAAAAACCCTAAAATTAAAGGCCGAACATCAACTTGCCTAATCTTTTTCTTTGTCTTTACCTACTGCAACTTCTCTACATTCAATTCCTAAAATAATTGAATAGTTGAGTTCTGATTGATGTTGGTTTAGGGATTGCATTATTTTGTTTGAAAAATTCTAAGTTTTTTTTTCCCATAAGTGACAACATGAATAGGGAAAAAAAATCAATTGTCCTGTTAGAGTGCTTAAATACTATTGTTGGATCATTTCCTATTAGCTTAAACTTTTAGGTATGATGGTTACTAATATGTTATTAAAGCCTAGTTATCCTAGGAGTCTTGGGATCAAGTCCCCCACGTCATTATTTGAATATGTTATATGAATTTGTTGTTTATTTGTGTTTGGGGTCGAGTCACATGGCAAGTCCGTTGGTCTTACACTTGAGGAGGTGTGTTAGAGTGCTTAAATACTATTGTTGGTCCCTTTCTTATTAGCTTAAGCTTAAGGGTCTGATGGTTTTCCTTATTAGCTTAAGCTTATGGATCAAATGGTTACTAAGAGGTCATTTGTATTTTTGTCTAAAGACTGAACAGTCATGAATTTTATTGAAGACTGGATAAAGATTGAAACCTGAATGACCTTTTTGTTTTTTATTTTTTTTCACCTTTGAACATAGTGTTAACTTGTTTGTTTTTTAAGGATAAAATTGTTCGAAAGTAATTAATTTGACATTTATACCATTTTTACTATTAATTGTTATGTATTTTCATTTGATATTCTTGGAAATACGTTATCTTTGTAGGATATTCTTGGAAGGAAATAAATTAAATGCAATTAAGTGATTTGGAATTAAGTGAAAAATCATGATTTTTTACTTTTTATTTTCAGTTGTTTTTGGGTAGTTTTAAGTTGTTTGACCACTTAAAAAAAACAAACTTATTAGGTCCAATTCAGATCCTTTATGTGTTAAGTGCTAAAAACAAACGACTCCTAACATCCAGAAATCCATAAGTGACAACATGAACAAACTGATCGATTACGACAAAGCCGTGTGTTAAACATGACAACATAAATTTATATTGGTGATAACAAATTGAATCAGAGATGGTGGCATGCACGGTACTGGAGATAGGAAGTAGATGGAAATGGTGGTTTTGAGAGATAAGAAATGAGTGTATTAGAGAGAGAAATACTTATGATATTAGCTGTTTGTTGGAAGGAAAGAGGGAAAAATGGAAAATTACAATGATTTTGTTAATAAGCAAAAGAGAAAGTAGAATGTATGTGAAGATTGGGCAAAATAATGGTGACCGGAAGGGCTGAAATAAGTCTAGGAGTGTTGTTCATTTCTGTTAGGCAAAAAGAAACGATGGGAAAATGATGGCTTTAGGTTTTCTTTTTCATTTTTCATTTTTCATTTTTTTATTTTTAATTCAAGATACCACATCACATTTGTGTTGGTTACTCTATTTATACAATATTTTATAAATTAAATATTATTATTTTTCACTTGGACACGTGGCACTTTTTTGGAGAGTGCTGCTGTAAAGGAAAACATACCCTTGACATTGTTAATTTTGACCAACAGGAAATAACGGACAGATTAAAGTGATGTATTTTCTTATAAAGTTGGGACCAAAAATGCTAATATGGTAAAGATATTTAAAAAAGTGACCTTTGTAAAAAAGAAGGGACTCATGTGAAGCTTTCCCATTAATGAGAATGTTTTCATTGTATGCCAGAAATGCTCTGTTATCATATGTTTTTAATGTAAAATATTTTTGTAAAGGTATAATTTGACAGAAAATTTCATTTTCCGTCCATAGTCCTGTCTATCTTATCCTTTGGATGTAAGTTAGGGTTAGGGCTAGGCTGTTACTTTGTTATGCTCTGTTTTTTTAATAACAAAGAAAGCATTGTTGAACATCTCTGTTTGGTTTTATTAGCTTCTCTGTCAGACATCTCTAATTTTATTTGCTTATATCATGCTTCATTGTCAGACATCACTAATTTTATTTGCTTTGTTGCTTGAATGTTGTATATAATTGTTCCTTGGATAGTATTGGTTAGACAATTGCAATCGTTGTCTTTCTCTTTCGATAATAAATGGAGGCTTCTTTTAATGATAGGAAGTGATATTCACAGTACTACATTACGCAGATATTTAACATTGGATGAGGCAGATAGGTTAGTGGATCTAGGTTTTGAAGATGATATACGAGAAGTGTTTGACCATTTCAAAGCTCAAAGACAAACTCTGTTATTCTCTGCCACCATGCCCACAAAAATTCAGAACTTTGCTAGAAGTGCCTTGGTGAAGCCCGTCACTGTTAATGTGGGAAGAGCTGGAGCAGCAAATCTTGATGTGATTCAGGAAGTTGAGTATGTGAAACAAGAGGCGAAGATTGTGTACCTACTTGAATGCCTGCAAAAAACCCCACCTCCTGTTCTGATATTTTGTGAGAACAAGGCTGATGTTGATGACATTCATGAATATCTTCTGTTGAAAGGAGTTGAGGCAGTGGCCATTCACGGAGGAAAAGATCAAGAAGAGAGAGAATATGCCATTTCCTCCTTTAAATCAAGCAAGAAAGATGTTTTGGTTGCAACTGATGTTGCCTCAAAGGGGTTAGATTTTCCCGATATACAACATGTCATTAATTATGACATGCCTGCAGAAATTGAAAACTATGTTCACAGAATTGGTCGAACGGGAAGATGTGGTAAGACTGGAATAGCAACAACATTTATAAACAAGAATCAAAGTGAGACAACACTTCTTGATTTGAAGCACCTGTTGCAAGAGGCAAAACAGAGGATTCCTCCTGTGTTGGCTGAGCTAAATGATCCAATGGAGGATGTGGATGCAATTACAGATGCAAGTGGGGTTAAGGGCTGTGCCTATTGTGGTGGGCTTGGTCACCGGATCCGTGATTGCCCCAAGTTGGAGCACCAGAAAAGCATGGCAATTGCCAGCTCAAGAAGGGATTATTTTGGATCTGGGGGTTACAGGGGGGAAATCTGATGTTATACTTGGCTTTCATACATGTCTTTTGATTTGATGGGCAATCCGGTATGAATGTCAACTGCTTTCATTTTGTATTTTAATTGATGAAGAATGAGATTATATTCAAATATGAAATTTAAGGGCTCACTTTTCTGCATCTATAGAACTGATGCAGATAGGCTTGGAAAAGATGGTCTGAAGACCAAATCTATACCTTGTTGAGCTGATTTTATTTACAAAATCATATCAAACTTTGAACTTTTGGATTGATTACACATATCTTACTTCTTAGAATATATTAAACAAGTAACATTTTAATAATTATATGGAGAATCAACAGGATAGGATATTGGGGTTTTTAACTTTCGTTATAAAATCCCTTGACATTGTTTGAATGATTACTCAGAAAAGATAGGGATTTGTGAAGCTAAAGTAGAATCATATGAGACATGATGCTTGATGGCGTTGTTCATCTCTGGGTTGGGCGATGGCGTGCAGCATTGCCTTCCAATCACGACCGACTTCACTATATCACTGTCAACCTCATTTAAATTCAAGTATGTTCTCTCTCCTTATCTTTTGTGCTGTTTTGTTTTGTTTTTAAATCAACTGGTATGAAGATTCAGATTTTTTTTTTTTCTTTTTTTTTCTTTATATTGATAATTAGATAGGTTGTGCATTGATTGTATCTGTACTGGCGATGTACAATGGAGGATTGTTGATTGATTTAAGCAGAGTTATTATCTGTGTAGGTGACAGTTGAGAGTAGCAGTCAGTCTTGTTGAACCTACCCAGTACCCAGTCCTTTTATTCTTTGCCATTCTTCTTGATATTTTTTTTTCCCTTCACCTAGGACATTTGGAATATTTATTTGGAAACTTATGGATATTTATCTGGATTTGTTATTATTATTATTTAATATTTTTCATCAGACTCACATTGGCAATGCAGACTAAAGGATTTCATGTGAGGTTTTTGTCCTTATCATTACATATTAAGATTTACTTACATGCCAGGGGTTTCTAATGTAGATGCTCCTCGAGGAGTGAATTTGATTTATTGATTAGTTTTTTGAGTCCTGCCTCTTCTACTGGCATGGAAAGTGTTTTAGAGTCTGATGATGTTTTAGTTGGATTGTTTTGTGACTCAACAAGTTACTTTCCTCCCAAAGATGGTCAAGGCAATTCATATGTAGTACTAACAGTATCCCTTCAGTTGCATGAATTTTTTACTTATTTTTAAGTTGTTTTGATTCTCTAAGTGTTTTCTGCAACATGTAGATTATTTATCTTAATTTTCGTTTTT
Source organism: Acer campestre (assembly GCA_954870605.1). Lineage (NCBI taxonomy): Eukaryota > Viridiplantae > Streptophyta > Magnoliopsida > Sapindales > Sapindaceae > Acer > Acer campestre. The sequence goes on along the minus strand of OX940799.1, from coordinate 25,733,113 downwards.
TGTCATCCTGGTTGGTCAATTTCTACTTTTCGAGAACTTTTGTTTTGCTTTTAATTAATTAATTAATTATTATTATTATTATTTTAATGTTTTTAATTCCAGAAATACTTTAAAATAAGTTGTGTTATTTGGAGATATAAACGTGGATACTATGTGATGTTTCGATACTGAAGCTATTTGGCCAACCTGGTTTTTGTTTAGGTTTCATCTTGGCTGATGAACATACTTGTAAATGAAAATATATCTATAAACATTTATTAGGGATAAAATAATTGAAAAGGTTTGACAAAAATGATAGAAATGTTTGTCTGAAGAAATATTTTGAAAGAGCTAAACGAACTACATTTTTGCATTTCAGGATTGAAATGTATTGCAGAATGCTGTGTTTGGAATGCATTTCAAAACATAATGGAGAATGTAGTTATCAAATTACTAGGATTTCATTAGTCTATGGCCCCTTTTTTTGAATCTTTTTTGATCTTTTCCGGGACGTTTTGAGGTTTTTAAACAACCCAAAACGATGTTGTTTTGGGATTATTTTAATATAACCCCAAGACGATGTCATTTTGGGGTTTTAAAAACACCCCAAAGCGACATCATTTTTTTATTTTTTTATTTTTTATTTTTTTATAAAATAAAAACCCTAAAACGATATCATGTTGCTTTCTCAAATTTTTTTTTAAATGTTTGGGTTAAGCTAAATCAACTTAAAATATATTTTACTTAAATCAAGTGATTTTAATACCTATTTATGGCTGGATATTGAAATTGCACGATTTAGCGACTCTGTTTAAATATTAGACAATCTGCCTCGACTTTGAAAGCAAATTTTATTTTATTTCAAATTTATGTGGTAATCATACGAGAATAGGTGATTATTTAAGAAGACTAGCATGTGTGATCTTACATATGCGATATGCCTCATTAACCGTACATCCCCTATTGATTGATTGATTGATTGATTGGTGATAAACCTATCAGTCCTTTTACAATTTCGCTACTACCTAGTTTTGTCCAACATATGTGGTTGGATTTCAAATTCAATCTTGTCCATTTATGTGACCCATATTTGAGTCACCGACGGGTCATCACCGTCATCATAAATGGTATGTATATTAAAAAAAAATAAAAAAAAAATCAAAATAAAACTGGTTGATAAATGAAAATGATTTTTAAGTTTTAATTGTAATAAGTAGTGGTTACTTAAATACTAACATTGGATCTTTCTTAATATTTCAAATGTCAAATTTTTGAATTGAGCAGTTGCTGGTATGTTATCGGGATTCAAAATCATAAAATCATAGAGGGACAACTAAACAAACGTGTCTAATTTCATATCTACACATCAACTACTTGGGCCTCTTGCCAGTGTGGTTGGACCCTCTCTTGGGTGCCTCCACCACCACGGTTCAATGCTCAATGTATACATGTATATATATTATTTTCCCCCTTGGTCATTAATCCCAAGTGTGGGTGTTGGCCCATCAATTGTGGGTGCTGGCCCATCAATTGTGGGTGCTCTCTCCCCTGTCTGTGGGAGCTGTAGTCCGGGCTGCGCTAGTAGAGCCCAATCTCGTCAGATCCCGGCAGTTGTTGTTTATTGCATATTCAAAAAAAAAAAAAAAAAAAAAATCTACACATCAACTCTTAGCATAGGTAGTGGAGACATAATGCACTTCCCTTCCAAATTAGTAGTGAGGGGTTCCAGAGTATTTTACTAGCATATGTGATGATTCCCTGGTTTGTAAAAGTAGATATCTCTTGTTATAGGAATAAATATTTGGACCGGATATGTATTGTTTAATCTCGATAGGTCTCAACGGTCATATTGCAATACATCAAAATACAATTTAAACTTTAGAGAGCTAAAAATCTTGTTACTTAAGTGCTAACTACATATGTGCTATGGTACTATATTCTAAAATTCTATTTCCACCGATTAAGCTATTATATACATCGCCTAGTGTGACTTAGTGGTAAGAGGTTTATTCAGCCTTATAATAACCTCATACGGTATAAAAAAAAATTAAATTAAATTAAACTACCCATATACTGATATACACATGCAACAGATCATCAAGAACCAGTTGGGTTCTCTTTATTTCTAAATTAATGCATCAATTATTTAGTTTGGGACAATATGGTATTCAACCAACAACATATATTCTTTTGTAGCTTCTTCAGAAATTTCCCCCGAATTCTCTACTGATCTGAGCTAAATTACCTTAATGTTCCCAACCGAAAATATAATTGTCTCGTAATCTAATTAAATAGAAGAAGGGTAGGGATCTCATCACTATACAATATTTCAGTATTTTCCAGCTTCTTCTGTTCTCCGGCAACCACTGTGGGAGACGGAGAAGAAAACGCGACGTTGAGATCAAAATTCAAGTCATGATGAGAGGAGCCTGCTGACATTCTATCATCTTCCAAACAACTTCCAGCATCCGAAACCATATCGGCATCGCCATTAATGGGATTGAATGCTTTTTCCATTGAAGCAGAAGTGCACTGCTGAGGTTGATTATGAAAATGAAGTTGAGGAATTTGATTCATTTTATGGTTATCTGGATCAATTCCCATCTTCATCAGCTTCTTCCTTATCTGAGTATTCCAATGGTTCTTCACTTCATTGTCCGTTCGACCTGGTAACCGTCCGGCGATCAATGACCACCTAAGACCCCATAAATCACATATAAATTCAGGATTTGGAAGAGGGGAGTATAGACTCGAATGCACAATCATTAATAAACAATTATTCGTACGTCATCTCCTATATATAATGTAGTAGATATGTGTCGCACAATGAATTTATTTTCGAAAATTATTGATGATATATGAATGTCCCACTAAAAATTAACTTTCTCCTAACACTAAATTTTTCTCATTTTAGTCAATTAATTAGGAGTTTCATAATCCTAGTTGCCGGCAGTTTTATTATTCGTTCCTTTGAAGTAATTTCTTATATATCGTGAATTCGACAATTTTATCGTTACAGATTAAAGTCATCACCTCTAAATGTAACTAAAATCAAGATGTCTTAATTAGAGAAAAATAAATTACATAAAAAATTAAAGAGAAAGATGGTACCGGTTGCCAAGGAGGGCATGGAGCTTGATGATGAGATCTTCTTCATCTGGCATGAAGTTACCACGTTTGATATCTGGCTTCAGATAATTAATCCATCTCAGTCTACAACTCTTCCCACAACGGTGCAAATCTGATATAAATACATATGTACATACATATATATGTAAATTAATCGTGTCAGAATCCACAAACGATACATATATGATATATGCCTGCACGGAACATATATATATATAACAGATTATAAATAAAGTGTGTAATTAATAGAACCTGCTGCTTTGGGGAGAGAACGCCAGGAACCCTGACCATGAAGACGAATATAATCAACAAGCTTCTTGTCTTCCTGCCTTGACCAAGCTCCCTTGTTGGTCCCTTGTTTCTCACTGCAGCAAGGCTTTCTCATGATTAATCTCTTCTTCAATTAAGAAATGGAGAGCAAAAACATATATACAGAGATCGGGATCGAAGACAACACCCATGTAGCCGATCGAAGACAACATGAGCTATATATATTTCTAAATAGAGATCACACGACTCAAGTCTTGACTTGGACTGGTGGTTTTGGGAGACACATTTTTTATTTATTTGGTTTGGTGGGTGTGACTGTATACTCCGTAGGTCATAAACTTCAAAAAAATAAGAAGATAAGGGGTTTGTCTTTATTTGTTGGTTTGTTTTCTGTTGATAATTATAAACTCTTATGTTCGATCCAGTAACAGCAACTCTGTAATATTACAGTCTCCAAGGGCATAGCTCAGCTGATAGATGAACGAACTTAGGGTTTAGACAAATAACTTTCAAGTCGGTGGCTCGAATCCTACCGATGACAAAAAGCTTCAAGAAAAATATATGGTCTAGATATGTGGATAGATAGATTAAAAAAAAATAAAAAATCAAAAAAAATCAAAAAAAAACAAAAAAAAAAACTCTGTAATGTTACATGATCGGAATCTCACACGGAAAAACAAAAAGGTAATTACCAAATGAGTACTGGATTTTTTTTTTTTTAAAATTCCAAGTTGTTTGTGATTTTTATAGAAGAGACCAAATTGGTCCCTAACTTTTTAAATTGTACCATTTTAGTCCCTAATTTTTTTTAAAAAAATAACGAGGAAAGTATTTTTACCCTTAAACTCTGTTATACCAACCGTTAACTTGACCATAATTTAATGTAAAAGACAAAAATACCCCTTAAAAATTAAAAATTTCACAACTCCCGTATCAAGATCGGCCTCCACTCCTCCGAGAAGTCGATATTCTGAGTCGTCAGGATCTCCGGCTTGTCTTCCAACAGCGGTACAGCTAGCCATTGACGCCATTGTTTCTTTGTTGAGAGAATCAAAGAGACGAGAGTTGTAAAGTGTAGCTAAGTGACGCCATTATATTATATCGATTATAATATGTGATGTTTTGTTGGTAGATAAGGTTGCAAATAATCAACTTCCCAATGCATAATTTGAACAATAGCTTTAGCTTTACTCATTATCTAATTATGGTTTCACCTTTTTAAGTAGATGTCTCTTTCCCCACATGCCACCTAAGCAATTTTTTGTTTTGTATAATTGGGTAAACGTACTATATGCTCATTCTTGTACTCCTCCATCTACATTTCTGAAGATTGTTAGGTGGGTTTAGGGTTTACAACTCACAACAAAAAAAACATGTTCTGCATTATGTGTTGTTATCTTCATGGGACTAACATGAGAATTGGAAAGTTTGTTCCACCGACTATATAAATATATATATATATATGTTTTATTATTTTATTTATATTTTAAATATGTTTGATTGTTTGGTATTGTTATTGTTTTTTTAAAATAATTAAAAACTTATTAAAAAAAAAATGAAAAATACTCATTATTATATACTTCACACCCAAAGTAATCAAGAGACTGAGTACGTGTTGTGTTACATGCCCTTCCTCGAAACCTTAAATTATACTATTTTAAAATGAATAAATAAAAATTTTCAATACCATTTTAATTTTATGGTAATTTGGTTAAAAACAACTGTACATAACTTCTTTTTTTTCTTTTCTTCTTTTTGATTTGATGGAGTGTTTTCTAAACAAAGAAAATGTAGATAAATAAATAAATATATGAATCTATTCAGTATTTTTATGATTTTTTTTCTTTATTTTCTTTTTATCTATTTCAACTTGTTGAAATCAGTGAAATCACATGAAAAATTTATATATATATTATCAAATGCAGAACCCCGTACAAAAAATTCTTATGGTTTCTTTGGAATCAATGAATTTTTTTATTTTTTTTATTTTTTTTATTTTTTTATTTTTATAATGATTCTAATCGGTTGGAATTAATGAAACCACATGAAAAATTCATATGAAATTTTGCACTAAAAAATTAATATATATATATATATGAAATTATTGGAATGAATAAACGGCCTTCGATATCTAACCATATTTGGCCTGTGATTTCCTACTTTAGTTTTGTTTGTGTTTAATTTCCAAGTTCCTAAACAAAGAAAAAAGAACCTATGATCGAGTCCAATTTATGTTTATGTTCGTTCCTGTATGTGTAAGTTTTCATGCATGCAATCATTTTTAACCAGAGAATGTGATGCAGGACAAAATCCTACTTTAAGAATTTCTAAGCTGCTACATTAGTACATTCAGAATTTATTTGACTTGACTTTTGTGAATTTTGTTTTTAATTTTTTTTTTTAAACAGATCTTTTTAAAAAAATAAAAAATTATTAACAATACATTTTTGTTGCTGTATTAAGATTCATTTGTTTTTTCCACTTAAGTTGTTTTGTTAAAGTGAACTTATTAAATTGTTTTGTTTATTTTTTTTGGAAGTGATCAAACAACTAAAAAAAAAAATACCCCAAAACAACTTAACGTACATAAAAAGTAAAAAATCTTAACTTTTCACTTAATTCCAAATCACTGTATTACATTTAAAATATTTACTTCCAATATTATCCTTTCAAAGATAATTATTTCCAACATTCTATATAAAAAAATATTGATCAACAATTTTCGATATGCAAGCCACTTTTGTATCGGAGAAGCTCACGTAGTAAACCAACAACAAAACAAATGGCACATTCAATCACATAATTACTTACCATTTATATATATATATATATTTTTTCATAGATATCCTTTTCAAACTCAATCACCGATGCACCTATACAATAGGTAGAGTAAGTGTGTGGCAATAAAGCTAGATATCTAGGTAAGCCTATGCAAATACTCAGAAACCACAGTTGAAGATAAGAACGCCTCTTTTTTCTCTCTTTTTCTCATCTCAATCTTTTGTCTCTCTCTCCTAAAACCCAGATATGAAGCCCTTGCATCTGTGTCTTGTTTTAATTTTAAGGGGTTATAATTGTAATTCCTGCTTTTTTTTTATTTTTAAATATTGCTTTTCTATGAGAAAAAATGGTTAATTACAAGAAAAATTTCTAAATGGTCCCGATCATACAATACAAAAGACATTTATACCCTCACTTATATATTGTTTACTGTAAAACTTTTTGTAATTTTAGGATTCTTTAAGGATAGAAGTGTAACAACACTATGCTAAGAGCATCTCCAATGCAAAAGTAGCTTGCATACCAATAATTGTTGACATGGCAACAATGTCAAGAGACTTGCTTCCTACGTGGCATAAAAATAGACTTGATAAACAATCAACTCAAAATTTGGTCTCTAATGCTTCCGTCTAAAACACAATTTTTTTAATGACGTGTCTATCTTTTTTTTCCTGTTTTATTTTTTATTTTATTTTCTTACCAAAAATATATGAAAAATTAATGTCAGTTTTAAATGTTTACTGAGTCAACCTAAAAAATAGCTGTGCAACAGACCGTCTGAAAGTGGACGGTCATGTTGACAATGTCTAATACTTTTTTTGCCACGTCAGCTTGAGATTGAATATGTACAGTTGCATTGGAGACACAATTGTTAACATAACGTCTATTTATCCTACGTGGCATCCTTTTTTTTCACAAGCCACGCTTGCATTGGAGATGCTCTAATAAGTGTAAGCAAATTAAAATAATGAAATACCATATATACCCTCTATTATTATTATTATTATTTTTTATATAGATTTTATATAACTATATCAATCATTAAAGGTAATTTAAAGTTCTAATAAGGATATTACATGTATATAAAGTTACAACAAATTAAGTAAACTATAATTAAAAAAAACTAGACTCTTTTTACATAGAACAGACATTAGTACTATTTTTTATCTTTGAATTTGATTCTTATTGTGATAGGGATGGATTTGCCAATTGCCACCTCTCTTTCTATCTCTATCTCAAGAGTCTAACACGTGGAAAGGGTGGAAGAAGCCAAGCTTGACTTGTGGCTATGTCTGTGTTGTATAGTGATTATCTTTTTTGGTAAGAAAAATGTTATTATTGGAGTTCGAACCAGGCTTAAGAAGTTGTGTAACTTAACCACTTAACTACAAACTCTACTTTTTGTATAGTGATTATTGGATGTCACTGTTATATCACATTTTAACAGAGTTGGTAGTACACCTTCCCTTTAGGGTTGGCCCTAACTATTTTGAGGTCTGGGGTAAAAATCTAAGATGGACCCCTTATTCATATTATACTAAAATATCTCGACAACAACCAATTATATTAATATCAATATAAGAAAGAGTAACAATATTTATATCTCTCAAAAACTGTATGTGCACCCCTATTTGTATTTACACCCCACTGAAATTTTTTAAAATATTATAATTTGTAAGCACACCCGCATATTACCAAATATGCCATTTTTTTTTTTTTAATTTCTATTGAAAAATATGATAAATTAAATCAATTAAAATGTAAAAAAGAAAATAAGAAACCACACACGAAAAATTTGTATATATAGTCTTTCTACTGTCGGTTTGTCTTTATATAAAATATATCAGGACGAAGAATGTGGACCATAGATTATGGAGAAGTTTTGATAAAATATATCAGAACGAATTGACAATAGAAAATTTATATATTATTATTATTATTATTATTATCAAATATGCAGGATCCCGTATAAAAATTCGTACGGTTTTATTGATTCCAACTATTTGGAGTTAATGAAAAAATATATATATACATAATGATTCTAATCAGTTGGAATTAATGAAACCGCATGAAAAATTCATATGAAATCTCGTACTAAAATATTACTATATATATATATATATAAATTTTCAAGTCATTGCATCATGATATAACTTCATAAGGATATTGAATGTGAGCCGTTAGTTTTACATGCTTTGACTCAAGTGTGTATGTACTTGTCAAAACTTTTCCATAATGAGTGACTCACATTCAATATCCTGATAAAATTATATCAGGACGTCCTGACCATATCGGAACTATATATATATATATGACATTATCGGAATGAATAAACAGCCCTTCATATCTAACGATATTTGGCCTGTGATTTCCTACTTTATTTTTGTTTGTATTTAATTTCCAAGTTCCTAAACAAAGAAAAAAAAAACCTATGATCGAGTCCAATTTATGTTTCTGTTCCTGTATGTGTAAGTTTTCATGCATGCAATCATTTTTAACCAGAGAAAGTGATGCCAGAGAAAGTGATGCAGGACAAAAGCCTGCTTTAAGAATTTGAAAGCTGCTACATTAGTACATTAGGAATTTATTTGACTTGACTTTTGTGAATTTTGTTTTTAATTTTTTTTAAACAGTTCTTTTTTTTTTAATTTTTTTTTTATTAACAATTCATTTTTGTTGTACTATTAACGAATCGATTGTTTACGCTAAAGTCTAAAGTGAAAGTCAACTTATTAAATTGTTTTGTTTATTTTTTTAAAATTGTTAAATAATTAAAAAAAACCCTAAAAACTTAACATAAAAAAAAAAAAAATCTCGATTTTTCACTTAATTCCAAATCATTGTATTACATTTAAAATATTTACTTCCAAATATTATCCTTCTAAAGATAATTATTTCCAATATTACCATAATTTTATATTAAACAAATTTCTTTCTTTTGACATATTATTAATGATAAATAACTGTAAATAAAATAAAATAATAATTAATAAAAACTTTAATCACATTGTCACTTTTAACTCCATTTTTAAACCTTTAATTTTTTTTTATATATATTTTTTTGTTATGTAAAAATCAAAACCTTTTCAATATCATTATTTTATATCTTATCAATATTTAAATAAAAATGGTTTAGTATTTGTTAACTTATTTTTAATTAGTTATTTGTTTCATATCAAATTAAAATACATAACAATTAATAGTAACAAGGGTATAAAAGTCAAATCATTTTTTTCAAACAATTTTATCTTTAAAAATAAACAAGTTGACATTATATTCATATGTGAAAAAAAAAAAAATAGAAAACAAACATATCATTCAGTTTTAGTTTTCAGACTCTATTTAGTCTTCAGATGTAAAAACAAACGACTCCTTACTATTGCTATATCTATATTTTTTTGGACTATTACAATATTTTTGGATTAGGGAAGGGGACATGACCAAAATCCACAACTCTATGATGTAGTGTGAGAGGCTTATCACTGAGTGAACTCATTTTATTTTTACTATATCTAATTAGCTATATCATATTTGTAACAGATTTGGATCCAGTGATATGAGTTCTATATATATATATATTTGAATACTACGCACACGTTCACTAATCAAGTTTGATTTGAAAGAAAATTAGAAAATGAAATTTAATTTCTTAGGTGGAAAGAGGAAGGAGAGAATTAAGATTTTTTTATTTTTTATTTTTTAAAAAAACTTTACTTATTTATTTGTATGTAGAATCACTTGACTTCATTTCCAAACAGTTATTAATAAACATTATAATTACAAATTAGGAATTAAGTTTTCTTTCGATTACTAAATATACATCTTGTCCATACACCATACATTACAAAATGGTTTAAAGTTTAAATTTTGAAATAAATTAATTTTTTATCACAAAAATACTAGAAAATCAACAAAAATTTAAAATAAATTATTCAAAATTATAGAAAAATTAAATTTTTTTTCCAACGGCTAGTTTTTTGAAATTTTTTATATATACTTCATTCCCACATAATTTTACATCACATTCATCCATAGTTTAAGTTTCTAATTTTTTTTTCTTTCTTTCTTTCATTGTGTTTGTGTTCAATATGAGTGGAAGGGCAGCAAATTGGTCCAATTTTGAAGATATTACTCTATGCCAAGCTTGGCTAATACACACTGAAACTTCAATCATCGATGTAATGAGGATTTTTGGAACAAAGTTATGAATCAATTCCACCAAAATTGCAGCAACGCAATAATTGCATCACAATCAATAGGAAACATCAAAGCTCGGTAGAGGGTTATAGGATCTGCTTGTACCAAATATTATGCAGCATTGTTGCAAGTTGATCGAGCTTTTGTTACTAAACTTTTCATTTAATTTTTTTCTTTCTAAATTATCATTTTTTTTAACCCATTTAATTCTTTTATTTTTACTAAATGTTCATTTAATATAGGTGACAAATGCAAATATTGTATACCAAAGCCGCAACAAGGGAAAAAGTTTTGATTTTAATCATGTTTGGCCATTGTTGCAACAAAATGTTAAGTGGAATGCATCAGTGCCAACGAGTGTAACGGATACTAAAACCGATGCCAATCAAAGTGAGCATAATGAAGACAAGTCAATTCCACTTGATTCAGATAATGACCCACCAGCATTTCAACCACTATCAACCACACGTTCAAGGCCACAAGGAAGAAATGCAGCAAAAAAAGGCCAAGCAAGGGTGTGCCATACAAGAGGCTTTGCTTGGGGAAATTCAAAAACAAAATGAGATTTTAAAGCAACAAACTGAAATGATTTCAGGTTACAGAGCACAACTTGAGGAAAAAGAACGAAAGAAGTCGGAAAAGAAGGCACTTAAAGAAGAAAGGGAAATTATGAGTCATGATCCTTCCACTGTGCCCGAGGGAATAGTGAAAGATTATTGGGTACAAAGAATTAATGAAGTTATGTAAAAGAGGAGGACACGCAACAATTCCTCAAACTCGGGGTACAATCCGTCAAGCTCGGGATACAATTCCTCAAATTCGGGGTACTCTCCTTTAATGGAAATTGGGTACTACCCGCAAGCCCCTGACTTCCCACCTTCGTCCAATTACTAGTTTAAATTATGCATGTAGTTCAAATTATGGTTGCAGTTCAAATTTGTGGTTTCCATTTATGTTTGTACTTTCGATTATGCATATAATTTTTCTTTATGTATGTGTGCATGTTAAGTGTATTATAATCTATGAAATTTAAATTTTATGATGTTTCCTTGTTTAAAAATTAAAAATTTCAATATTATCAAATTTGGTATTATTTTTATCAACATTAAAATTTATAAATTACAATTTATTGACCACTTATAAATTAGGTATAATTAAATTTGTTACAAAAATATAATTCTCAGATATCACTCTCATTACCACTGGAGCAAAAGTACATATAAACATCACCCTTAGCACTATTTGAGACCCAAATATAACTATAGCTCTCACTCTCAATTGGAGATGGCCTAACTCACTCAAATAATTCTCAATATATTTTAACTCTCTATTGGGGAAGGTTTTTAGAGATGGCCTAAATGGGTCTTTTTTCCTTACAATGGGGCTAAATTAGAAAAGAGAAATTGGATCTATATTTTTTACTTTTTTCCAAACAATCATTACTCTTCTTTAAAATATATATATATATATATAATATCAACACTATCAATAGTTATTTAACAAATTATAATTAATTTAAAATAAAACAATTTATTAATTTAAAATTATCACAACCGAATTATATCAATAATAAAAATAAATATTTATAACAAAATATTGTCTACGATTAGATATGGTGCGAGTTTCGGTTCCGATTCCGGGGCAACCGAAATCAGAACCGGAACCTCCCTCAGAGAAGTTTCGGTTCCCCAGTTCTGATTCCCGGTTCAGTTATATTTTTTTATTCAAATTAAGGTTCAGTTCCGGTTCCAGTTTCAAACCTTCAAAAAATTATTGTTTTCATTAAAATAAAAATTTTAAATAAAAATTAAATTTATTTATATTTTTTCATTACATATAATTATTGAAATTAATAATTATATATTTAAATTTAAATAATTTAAATATATAAGCCCAATGATTAGGAGTTGTTGGGAATTCCACTCCAATCATTAGAGAAGACCCAAATGGAATTCTACATTTGGAACCTAATTTGGGTTTAGTTTGGTGGGGCCCACATTTGGTGCTTGTTTTTGGACCCCATTTTGCCCCATTGTGCCCTCCCACAATACCCAAATAAAAGTGGATCTTCTAAAATGGGTCTCTTTTGAGCCCCAACGTGGATGCTCTTAACGTATGAGGACTTTCGAAACCTTCTGGAGTCTTTTGGAATCTGTCTAGATCAGGTACTACATGTTTTACTAAGATATCACCAATGAGGATTTTTGAAATCTTCAAGAGTCTTCTGAGATCTGCCTAGATCAAGTACTACATGCGTTACTCAAATATCTACCGGTAAGAAAACTCTCGTACATAATAAAACTTCAGATTTGAATCCCCCAAGTCCCAACGTTGATATGGCCTATGGGAAGGGAAAAACATACCACATCAGCTAAATAGGTAAGAAGGAATATAATTTTTATTTTTTTCAACATATACAAATTATCTTTAATTATTTGGTGCACATATTGCGAACCCATTAGCAATTAAATTCGGATTGTTTTACTTTATGCTCATGATTAACATATATATATATATATTTAACTTGATCAATATTATTATTATTATTTTTTAACTTGATCAATATATATATATATATTTTAACTTGATCAATATTCTTGTCAGAAAAATTATAAACCGTTCATCTCTAATGGTCAACAAATCCAACCGGGTCTCACATATTCATATCTCTTAATTATGGTATGAGTCCCACAAAAAAAAAAAAAAAAAATATCACTATTTTATTCATCCAACACATGTACCCTACCACCTTACACATTGGTTCCACCATATAACTCTCACTCTCACCTTTATTAAATATAAAACCATCTCCAATTGAGAGTTATATGCTCATTTTAAGTCTCAAAATCTTCACCAATAGAGAGTTAAAATAGGTTGAGCTTTTCAAGTAGATATTTTATAAGTAAATCTTTTAGAGGTAGAGCTTTTAAATAAAAATCGTAGATATTTGGTTGTCATTTGCACCCTTGGCCACACGTGGTGCCAACGCGGGAACAGCTCCTCTGCCTCCACGTGAAGGAAACAACACACCACGCTGAAACACCTTCTCGGTTCACAAGAGCTTCACGCCCAAATTCATTTCGTGATTTAAAGGGATTTTGTTGCGTGTATTGCATGCACATAGTGTTTGGTGTGTATGGTCAATCAAATGAATGTGGTGTCTTAGGTGTGATCTCCTATTAGTGTTATGAGAGGTTTCTCGAGTGAGCTTACCTCACCGGTTCACTCTCTCTCTCTCATTATATTTCCTCTCTCACGACAATTCAAACGTGAGTAGAAGAAGACTAAAAACATTTTTGTACAAAATTTTCTCTCAATTCTCTCATCTTAATTTCACCATAACTCTTTCATCTCAACTCGGAATTGAGTGATTCAAAAACGAAAAACATTGGTCTTGAAGAGAGGAACAAGTTTCAAGCATTTTCAAAGTTAAAAGATGTCCACATAATTCGCATTCATCTGATCACAGTTCATGGATAATCATTTTGTTTGGTAATCATCTTCTTTACATTTTTCTTATGATCAACTTCATGGATCTTACTATTTGATTGATGAACAATGTTTAGAATGTTTTTTATTCCATTTGTAAACTTATTTTGATTGATTTCGAAATTAACTATTGTGTTTTGATTGAATATGTTCTTAGCTAGTTTTGAAGAACATGAACTTGAATCTAAAATAACTTGGTGATTTGATCTTGATTGTTTGATTCTAGGTTTTTGTCATATGTTCATGAACTAGGTTTTTTGATTGTGCTATCTATCATTTAAATCTAGTTCATTGTATGCCTCTAGAAAGTATCCTTGCTCGGACTTGAAATTCACAACATATCCAATCAAAACTAGCTAGAATCAAACAATCAAGATCAAATCACAAAGTTATTATAGATTCAAGCTTATGTTCTTCAAAACTAGCTAAGAACATATTCAATCAAAACAAGTCTACAAATGGAATCAAAAGCATTCTAAACATTTTTCATCAATCAAATAATAAGATCCATGAAGTTGATCATAAGAAAATTGCAAAGAAGACGATTACCAAACAAAATGATTATCCATGAACTGTGATCAGATGATTGCGAATTATGTGGACATCTTTTGACTCTGAAAATGCTTAGGACTTGTTCCTCTCTTCAAGACCAACGTTTTTAGTTTTTGAATCACTCAATTCCGAGTTGAGATGAGAGAGTTATGATGAAATTAAGATGAGAGAATTGAGAGATAAAATTCTGCACAAAAATGTTTTTGGTCTTCTTCAACTCACGTTTGAATTGCCGTGAGAGAGGGAATATAAAGAGAGAGAGAGAGTGATCCGATGAGGTAAGCTCACACAAGAAACCTCTTATATGACCAATATGAGATCACACCTAAGACACCACATTTGTTTGATTGACCATGCACACCAAACACTATGTGCATGCAATACACCAAATATTGCATTATAGGGTTATATTGGAGATTTTAGTGTTATTAAAAAAACTCCAAAAGATCTACTTGGAAAAGCTTTAAATTTGGGCTTCTCCAAGTAGACGTAAACCATTTTTTTTTAATCATCTAAAAGCTCTATTGAATGAGAACCAAACGATACAAAAAAAATAAAAATTGAAAAGAGCTTTTTTAATTAAAAAAGCTCTTTTAGCCAGTAGACAAACTCTTTCAAATGGACACTGAGTTATTTGAGTGAGTTATATTTTAGTAAATGTGGAGTGAGAGTTATATAGTGAGATCCATGTGTAAGGTGGTGGGGCATATGTGTTGGATGAATAAAATAAAGATATTTTTTGTGTGGGACCCATACCATAATTAAGAGAGATGAATGTGTGGGACCTAGTTGAATTTGTTGACCATTAGAGATTGACGGATCAGATTTGTTGATCGTTAGAGATGAATGGTTTACAATTTTTTCGACATTAAAATTTGAAATAAATTAATTTTTTATCACAAAAATACTAGAAAATCAACAAAAATTCAAAATAAATTATAAAAAAATTATAGAAAAATTCAAAAATTCTTCCAACGGCTAGTTTTTTGAAATTGTTTATATATACTTCATTCCCACATAATTTTACATCACATTCTTCCATAATTTGAATTTCTAATTTTTTTTTCTTTCTTTCTTTCATTGTGTTTCTGATCAATATGAGTGGAAGGGTAGCAAATTGGTCCAATGTTGAAGATATTGCTCTATGCCAAGCTTGGCTAATGTACACTGAAACTTCAATCATCGGTGTAAACCAAAGAAATGAGGATTTTTGGAGCAAAGTTATGAATCAATTCCACCAAAATTGCAGCAACGCAATAATTGCACCACGATTAATAGGAAGCATCAAAGCTCGATGGAGGGTTATAGGATCTGCTTGTATCAAAATTATGCAGCATTGTTGCAAGTTGATCGAGCTTTTGTTGCTAAACTTTACATTTAATTTTTTTTTCTTTCTAAATTGTCATTTAATTTTTTTAACCCATTTAATTCTTTTATTTTTTCTAAAAGTTCATTTAATAAAAAAAATTAAAGTCGCAACAAGGGAAAAAGTTTTGATTTTAATCATGTTTGGCCATTGTTGCAACAAAATATTAAGTGGAATGCAACAGTACCAACTAGTACAATGGATACCGAAACCGATGCCAATCAATGTGAGCATAATGAAGACGAGTCAATTCCACTTGATTTAGATAATGACCCATCGGCATTTCAACCACTATCAACCACACGTTCAAGGCCACAAGGAAGAAATGAAACAAAAAAGGCCAAGCAAGGGTTTGCCATACAAGAGGCTTTGCTTGGGGAAATTCAAAAACAAAATGAGATTTTAAAGCAACAAACTGAAATGATTTCGGGTTATAGAGCACAACTTAAGGAAAAAGAACGAAAGAAGTCGGAAAAGAAGGCACTTAAAGTAGAAAGGGAAATTATGAGTCATGATCCTTCAACTATGCCCGAGGGAATAGTGAAAGATTGTTGGGTGCAAAGAATTAATGAAGTTATGGAAAAGAGGAGGGCACGCAACAATTCCTCAAACTCAGGGTACAATCCGTCAAGCTCGGGATACAATTCCTCAAACTTCAGGTACTCTCCTTCAATGGAAACTGGGTACTACCCGCAAGCCCCTGACTTCCTGCCTTCGTCCAACCAAAGGTGAAATTAGGGGGGCCCATAAAGGGCCATGGTCCCCCCAGCCCACCCCCCAGCCCACCCCCCAACTAATGAAAATGCTCCAAGTTTTTAATTATGGATATTATTAATTTTAATAATATTAATTAATTAATTAATATCTTTCCTATTTTATTGCCCAAGATTTATAGGATACAAAATCAATCTTTTTCTTTCATGATTTTAATTTCCAATCAGATAATAATAATAATAAATAATTTCCTATTATTATCTAGTCTATTATACATTATTATTTAATATATTTTCACGGTAAAAAGCTAAATAAATATTGGAGGCTTATCTTATTCTACGATACTCATTATATTTTGATACAATTCTTTTAGTTTTACTCTACATTGTCTATTAATTATAGAAAGAAAAAAAAAATTATTTGGTTCTAGATGATTTTCAAGATAAAAAAGATAGATAAGTTACATTTTAATTCACAATTTTTTAATTTTGTAACACTACCTTTAAGACTAAAGGATATCACTTTTTTTAACAACTTATTTCTTAAATATTAATATTGTAAGGATTCCCATTATTGATTGGCTTATTTCGTGAACAAACCACATATTGGGGTTGTTTGTAAAGGGTAGCTTAGGCGATAGGTGATCATGCCAAATGGCCCTACTCAAAACCTCAAGGATGACAAGCACTTAAAAGGTATATTTTTTAGTGCTTCTTGCAATGAAGAGAAGTGGTTGCACACACACACAACTCTTGCATAATTCTTATTCTTGAATGTGTTGTGTTCTTATTTTGTGTATGCATTATTGATTATTTAATCTCTCTCATTGCATGTGTAAATTGATTGCATCTTATGTTTTTAAATGTTCATCATGTTAGATTTAGGATGCATTGTCATAACCCTTCTCTCTCTTGCAATTGCTTGAGGATGAAAGGGAGTGGGTTGTGCGTTGGTCACCAGCGCTGGTGACCAGCGCAACTCACCAGCGCAGATCGCCCAGAGATCG
Source organism: Acer campestre (assembly GCA_954870605.1). Taxonomy (NCBI): domain Eukaryota; kingdom Viridiplantae; phylum Streptophyta; class Magnoliopsida; order Sapindales; family Sapindaceae; genus Acer; species Acer campestre. Next base: position 25,715,630 of record OX940799.1, on the reverse strand, counting down.
CCCAGTGGTCTGTCGCTGGTTGTGCGCTGGTCGTCCAGCGCAGCCCTCACCAACGCAACTCGTCCAGAGATTCGTCGTTGGTGTGGCGCCTATGATGAGCGCTGGTCCACCAGCGCCTGAGCAATTTTTGCACTTTGCGCTGGTGGTGCGCTGGCAACCAGCGCAAGAGGTCATTTTTGATGCGTTTTTTCAAAACGACCTCACTTCACTTATGACCCCTATATATACATCTCTTTGATTTTAGGTTGTTTCTAAGAGTTCCAAAAATCATATTTTTCCAAAGAACATTTTTCAAGAGGAAAAATTCACAAGACTCACCTTTAATCACTCAAAGCATTACCTTTGTTCTTCAAAGTTCATCTAGGATCATCCATGATCATATAGGATGCATCCATGCATGGTTTTGCATGATCACATCTTTCTTGGTATGTTCTTCACTAATCTCATCTAATTTTAGTGTTTTTCATATTAAGGCATTTCCTTTATTACTTGTATGTTTTTAGATAATATGCTAAATACAAGATAGAGATTGTTTGTGATGACATGATTGAGTGTTGTATTTTGATAGCAACATCTAGGTTATTTAATCTATGATTTGCTAAGCTTAATGACATGTCATTTAGCTATTGATATCTAGGATTACATTTATTGCCATCTAATCATCCTAGATAAGCATATAGAGTTGCCTAGCTCTCATTGCATTTGTTGAGTATTATTATATATTCACATAAGTTGTAATCTCTTCATTGAGAAGTAAACCTTGCGTGTAGCTTCCGGGATTAGGTTGCTTAGATCGCAAGCAATTGAAGTCTTGTGTGATAGACCGGGATTAGGTCGGACACTGGGATTAGGTGGTCACACAAGCAATTGGTCTAGGTTCACTTATACCGGGATTAGGTAGGTGTGTGTGATTATATACCGGGAGTAGGTTGTAATCGTTTAACACATTTAGTGGATTCGAGGTTCGAGTGTGGCGCACTTACTAGCCCGTGGTTTTTCCCGTGAGGGTTTCCACGTAAATATCAAGTGTCATTTTATAATTCCGCACCAAATTACACTTGTTATTTGTATTGACTAGATTGGGGTATTTTCGTAAATTGACTATACGCGAAAATTTGGTAATAAGGGTTAAAATCTATTCACCCCCCCTCTAGATAAATATTAGAACACACCGTAATTTGTTTCAAATATATTTGTCACGTGTGACATTGAATATTAATTTTTGTATTGCCCCCCCAAAGCCAAGTTCCTGGGTTTGCCCCAACATTTGTGATTTACATTTATGTTTGTACTTTCGATTATGCATGTAATATTTCTTTATGTATGTGTTTATGTTAAGTGTATTCTAATCTATGAAATTTAAATTTTATGATGTTCCTTATTTAAAAATTAAAATTTTCAATATTATCAAATTTGGTATTATTCTAAAAATATTTAAATATATTAAATATTAGTACCATTTTAAAGATCTCATTGAGATATTTACAATAGTATTATTTTTATCAACATTAAAGTATATAAATTACAATATATTGACCACTTATTATAAACTGGGCATAATTAAATTTGTTACAAAAGTATCACTCTTAGCATCACTGGAGCAAAATTACATATAAACATTACTTTCAGACTCAAACTATTTGAGACCCAAATATAACCATAGTTCTCACTATCTATTGGAGATGGCCTTAGAGAGGATCCAAATGGGAAGACCCATCTTTTGAAAATAAGACCCAATAGTGATAATGCGGCACACAATGGGCCTTGTGTTTGGATCTTGCCCATTGTGGATGCTACACACTTAGATATAAGCAGGGACGGACCACCGTGGAGGCCAGCTGGGGCCACCCACCCCAAGGTTTTGAAAAATATAAATTAAGTTATTGTTTTATTATTAAAAAAAATAGTATTAGTTCTATATTATATGCACTGTTCAAGTGGGCTCCGGTCACTAGTTGTTTTTATAATATATATATATATATGTATATAAATGTTAAATATTAATACAAGTTCTCACATCTCACGTTTTCCATAAACAAATTTTCATTGAACCCGAAGTCTAGAATTTTCATAGTGTAACTTTGCTCACCCCCTTAATTAGAGGTAACCATTACCCCTCATCTTAAGTGTTGACACATGTCCCAAGCCTAATCCAAAATCCAAAGTTAACTCAAAGTTTGAGATATGTGTCAACACTTGAGGTGGGGGTAATAGTTACCTTTAGTTAAGGGGGTGAGCAAAGTTGCACTCAGAAAATTCTAGACTTCGGGTTCAATGAAAATTTGTTTAGGGCAACATATCAACACTTGAGGTGGAGGTAATGGTTATCTCTAGTTAATGGGGGTTGAGCAAAGTTGCTCTTGAATTTTCATTGACAAATTTTTAGGCACCCAACAATTGTCGATAATGGCAACCAATCATAATAATGGTTGGTTGCCATTTGTAATTGTTAGATGAATTTGCAATTGTTAGTTGTTATTATTATGGTTGGTTGCCATTCTTGACAATTGACCGATTGCTGTTACCATTATTATTGTTGGTTGTCGTTATTACAGTGACATTGACTCTATTCTATTCTATTCTATTCTGCTTTTGCTTTTATTTAATTCAAGTTAATGAAAACAATATAATAATTTACAAGCCAATGAAAACAAAATCATCAACAGTCACCGATAAATCCAAAGAAAATATTACCGCTTTGACAGATGCAGCAAAATAAAAAAGTAAGTCAATGTTTTCCGTTCTTTTTTCAGGAGATGATCATCTTAATTAATATTAATTAAGACATTAAGTTGAATATGAGAAAATAAAAAAAGAAAATTAAATTCATGCCAGACACAAGAAACAAGAAACATATAAATAATCAAGTGCCGAAAACAGAGAAATTGTATCAAAGATTCAAAGGGAGAGAGTTTTGGGGGCATCTGAGCTTTCTTAGTAATATAAAAATACAGTGAAAGTGAACTGTTTAAGAACAAAATAGATTCAAAGGGAAAAGAAACTCAAAATAGATTTATGATATTATCAGAAAAACACACGTCAACTCTTCAACTTTTCCAGTAAATTCCAAAATCCAAAACAAATAAATCTACCGTATCACCACAAAATTAAATTCACAGGTTTTTGGTTACCTGTTCGTTTGAGACGGCCATCATCGACATTTGACAACGTCGAAGACTTGATGGTGATGAGATTGAGGAACGTGGTTCTTTGTGTCTGTAACCTGAGTACCTGACTCATCTTTGTGTTTACGTTACTGAAGAAGAAGAAGAAACATTTTCATCATAAGCTATCATCATAATTATAGACCCCTTTGTATATCCCTCATGCAATGTTAAAATTTATTCAAATAAACTATTAATTCAGGGATATAAATGTCATTCGGTATATATATATATTTTATGAGAGCTTCTCTTGACAATCCAATTTTTTTTTTTGCACTTCTTTTTTAAAGACACTTCATTTTCAAAATATAAATTTTAAAAAATTTTAAAAAATTTTAAAGACACTCCCCTTTATTCTAAGATTATCTTTTTTATCTTTTGACACTCTTATTCTAAAGACACTTCATTTTAAAAATAAAATTTCTAAAGACATTCTATTTTATTTTAATAAAAATTAGGATGAACCATCATAATCTTTGGATTCATCCGAGAAGTAATCTTTTTTGAATTAAATTATTAAAAAAAGAAATTATCTTTCCTAAACTATTATATTAAATATTAAACACTCTCTTAAATTTTTAATTACCATATTAAACTCTCTCCTCTAATACATATCTTTAATTTCCTATCTCCATTATTTCTCAAACAAGACTAACCATTAAGAAGAAAAAAAAAAAACTTACGAATAAACTTGATTTTTAGGAACCGTATATATATATATATTAAAAAAAAAAAAACTACCCTATTTTTCAAAAAAAAAAAAAAATTCGAAATATGAAATGTTTTTTATTACTTTTGTAGGTAGTCTTATAAATTCCGAGTTTCATCTCTAGTTGCAACAAATTAAGTTTTCATATATCTATTTTTTATTAAACAAAGTATTTGTATTGACTTTTTAGTACATATATATATATATATATACAATTTTTCTATTATCAGTTCGTCCTAACAATAAATATATCATAACGAAAAATGTGGACCACTATATTTACATACTTTAACTCAGAGTGTATGCACTTGTTAAAACTTCTCTATTATATATAGTCCATATTCTTCGTCATGATATATTTATTGTCAAGACGAAACAATAGAAAGACTATATATATATATAAATATATATATTATTGTTAGTAAAAAACCAAAATATTCATAAGATTTTCTTTTCTTTAACTATTAATTAGAGATTGATTGATAAACTATATATGGAGATAGGATTTTTTTATTTTTAAATGAGAGAGAGAGAGAGAGAGAGAGAGAGAGAGAGAGAGAGAGAGAGAGAGAGAGAGAGAGAGTAATTAGGAGAGAATGTTTAATATGGTAGAGAGAGTTATTAGAAGATAGTGTTTAATATGGTAATAATAGATTTAGTATTTAATCTAATGATTTAAGAGAGATAATTTTTTTTTTAGGCTAATTGGCACTGATGCCCCCTATACTTTTTTTTTTTGTTATTAAACCCCCTGAACTCTCATAAATTGGCAATCGTTGAAGGAATTTACCCTCTGGTTGCACCTGGTGAGAGGGCAAATTCCTTCAGCAATTGCCAATTTATGAGAGTTCAGGGGGTTTAACGGTGAAAAAAAAGTATAGGGGGTAAGGTGCAAATTCGGCAATAATTCAGGGGGCATCAGTGTCAATTACCTTTTTTTTTTGATTAATTTAATTAATTTGAAGTGTTTTAATTTTTTTTTTTTGTCTTGTTTAGTAATTTTAATTTAGGTTAAAATTGTCAAAAAATAAAATAAAATTTAAATATGAGTGTAAATAGATAATTTGTGGATTGTAAGGAGAAGTTCTCATATTTTATATCTTGTTTTGTGTTGAAAAGACCTATTGTCCCTTTAACAAGTTTTCAAATTATGTATAAGTAAATACAAAATAAAATGTTAGAGGGATTAAAATGTCATTTGCAGTTTTTATTTTTTAATTTTTTTTTGAAGGGAAATTTTATTTTTATATTGAAGAGGCAATTAAAAAAGAAAAAAAAAATGAAAGTGAAAGAACTGAGAAAAGCAAGAAAATCATTGCAGACAACTAGAAATTTTATCAGATGGCTTCAAGGTATGTCAACAACACTTGGATAAACGAATTGGATTTGCTTTTTCGTTGTTGATAATTAACCAGTTTTTGAAGGTGTTTTTTTTTTTTTTTTTAAGTTTCAAAAATCAAAACTTTTGGGTGCTCTGATCACCTCAAACAAGCAAAGAGAGTTGGGATTAATTAGAGTGAATCCTACTTAATTATCAACAAGATCAGTAATATATATAGAGAGAGAAAGAGAGAGTGAATGATATATCAATTAATTACCTTGTTCATTTGTACACGAATAAAATTTAAGAGAGCTGGGATTTGAGAAGAAGCTAGAGAGAGAGAAAGAGAGAGAGAGAGATGGTAAGTAGAACTGTAGAACTGTATAATTTCAAGTTCTTACCTTTTGAGGCGAAACCCCGAGTATGATAAAAATATAAATAGATAAATAAAATAAGATGGGATAATTACCCTCAGTGGCCATCAATTTGATTACACACTATTAAAATAGCTAATAAATTGAGAATTGGTTTTAAAATGACCATTTATAATGAAAAATGTGACACTAATGGCTATTTCATTTAATTCCATCAAATGAGTGGTATTTTAGTAAATAAGGGAATGACATTGATTTATTTTAGATGTTTTTTTGAAATCATTTTTTTCAATGAATGACATTTTGGTAAATAAGGAGATGATATTAATTTATTTTAGATGTTTTTTAAAATCAATTTTTTCTTTTGTTTTTTGAAACGAATAATTATATATGTATATATACAGATTTTCTATTGTTAGTTTGTTCTGACAATAAATATATCAAGACGAATAATGTGGACCACAGATTTACATACTTTGACTCAAAATGTATGCACTTGTCAAAAATTCTCCATAATTTATGGTCCACATTCTTCGTCCTGATATATTTATTGTCAGGACAAACTGACAATAGAAAGACTGTGTGTATATATATATATTATATACAGTTTTTATATTGTCAGTTTGTCCTGATATAAAATATATTAGGACGAAAAATGTGGACCATTAGATTTACATACTTTGACTCAAAGTGTATGTGCACTTGTCAAAACTTCTCTATAATCTATGCTCTACATTTTTCGTCATGATATATTTAATTTATATCAAGACGAACTGACAGTAGAAAGACTATATATATTTACACACACTAAATATAATTATTCGTTTCAAAATACAAATGAAATAGTTTATATTAATACACGTGTCTTTTTTTTTTTTTTTTTTTTGTTTTTTTAGATTTTTTAGATTTTATAGCCTTAATCTTCTCAAAAAAATAAATAAAAATTAAATAATAATATATATATACAGTCTTTCTACTGTCAGTTCATCCTGATATAAAATATATCAGAACGAAGAATGTGGATCATAGATTATGAAGAAGTGTTGACAAGTGCATATACTTTGAGTCAAAGTATGTAAATCTAATGATCCATATTATTCGTCCTGATATATTTTATATCCGAACGGACTGACAGTAGAAAAATTATATATATATATTGTTAACGGAAAATTGTCACTGGGGTGAATTTCCAATCAACAACTTGTATGACCGTGATCGGGGTAGACCACGGTTGGAGGGGTACCACGTAGTTCGATATCTATGAGTTCTTAATAAGACAAATTAAATAAAACGACAATGAATCAAAATATAATATCAGTAGAGATTATATATAACTCATTTTATTGATAATAAACACATAACGGGAATATAATGGAGATTTTTAGTTGTCAAAGTAGGAGGGTTAAAACATAGTTGGCGATGGCGATGGTGATGGAGATCTCATGCATGTCGATAAGTGGAAAATAGAACTGTAGGGTTTTGGACTCAAGTTGCGATCCTTTTTCTGTCCAGTGTCATGTTCTATATATATGTCCCATTTCTTGCTGTGCACTCCCTTAAATTCGGTCCAGAGGCTTAGCGATTTACAGGACGTTCTATGATGATAGGCTAGAAGATCATGGAATTGATTCGAATCAAGTGATCTCTTTTTTGACGAAATCTGACAAAGTTGACTTTACTCTCAAGTAGAACTGTTGAGTGGCGGGAATGAGCCAATTTCTTTGTTATTTAAACGTCGACGTCTTACTGTCTTTCTTTGTAGCTTTATCGTGTTGTACCTGATCTTACCTTGATACTCTGTTAATCTGATAATCTTACTGCTTGGTTGGCTGGCTCAAGGAGGGATCGGGGTACATAGGCATCCCACCTCCTACTGGATTATGGTATCAGTGTATCGGGGTATTGGGATACTGAGTTAGTGTGGTAGCGGGGTACTAGGATTTTGTAGTAATGGAGTCCTTAGGAACTTGGCTTCTGTATTTCCTGGTACCTTGGAGTCTAGGAGACCTTGATCTTGGTCTAGATTGGTAGAAGGCGTACCAGGTCAATTTAGTGGTTGGGTACTGGGATGTTCTTCTATGATGCCTTTCTACCTCAAATATTCTCTAGTGTGGATAGAAAATTCTTTTTTGAACCCCTACCATTTTTGGCGGTTAACAAAAGTCCCCGTTGACTTGAACACCGGTACTTTGCTGGTGTTGGAGTCAGGATACTAGAATGCATTAAGGATTTTACTCATCCTATCTAGCTGGTTTCCATTGTCTTGGAGGAAACCCTTATTCAACACGTATATAATTAATGAGTGATCCACATGTCTGGCCAAGAGAGGTCCGCCTATTTGAATGGACCGTTTTTTTGGCGTAATTTTCTTGAAACCACCTCCTGCACGTCTCCGGTAATTAATTATTGTTTCCTTACCTATTCTGGTAACCGCCTACTCCCTTCTATAAATAAACCAACCTTTCTCCTTCTTTTCACATCGAATTCAAATTTCAAAAGCAAAGCATTACTTTCTCTCTTTAAATTCTTCTCTTTCCATGTGAGTTCCAAGATTTTCTTCTTCTTCTTCTACTTCTTGCCATGGCGACTCCACCAAACCCTCTTCCAATTTCACCAAACCCTCCTAACAGCCTTGACACTCTCCTAGATATGGGGAAGGATGTTTCAACCGAGAGCAACCCACTAAATTCGAGGAAGAAGAGGGTCCGAGAAGAGAGTGACACGGCTGAAAGCTCCAATCCGATTCAGTGTCGTCGTTCTACTAGGAACCTTAGAATCGGGTCGGGTTTTAATAACAAGCTTGACAACCCAGTCGAAATCGTTGATGAGGACGTATATGGAGATGATGATGATGAGGATGAGGAGGAGGAGGAGGAGGAGGAGTAGGGGGATTCCCCAATTAGAAGTGGCCAGGCAGGGGTTCCTACCTCTTCGTTTGAATATTGGATCGTCCCTGATTCTGTCTGCATCGTAGACACCCTAGCCCGTCTAAAGAGAGAGTACTAGATCCTTGATGCCATCACTCTCACTCTTCCACATCAAGGCTATGATGTGTACTCCCCGGGTAATGGTGAAGTCCTCCTCCATATAGCTGCCTTTGAATGTGGAGTTAGGTTGCCCCTTTCATCCCACTCTCCACAGGGCGCTATTTGCTCTTGGTCTAGCTCCATTGTAGATTTCACTAGGGTTCTGGAAGCACCTGGTTGGGTTTCTAATGCTTTAGAATGAGCAGTGTGAGATGGACAACATAGTGAGGGAGCTGGGGTATGATGAAATCCGGTATATCTTCCAAGTAACGGCCATCAAATCGGGCCATAAAGGCCAATTTTATCTGAGGGCAAAGAACAACTTGAAGTTTATTGTCCCTAGAGCCACCATGAAGTATCCTCACCCTAGGCATGAGGAGTGGGTCGTGGTAGGAAGAGACTAGGGATACTCGGTTCACATTGGTAGGACTGAGTATCCAGTTCCTACCTGGTTCAGTGATCAGGATAAGTGGGGTAAGGGAAAGATTACTACTGAATCACAGAGTATCTTGGAGAAAATCCAAACCCGATTTTATGCAAATATGAAGTATCCCAGTTCCAATCCTTTCGATAGCGCTCGGGTAGACCGACCTTAAAGTCTCTCTGGCTTATCTGCGTACATAGTTTCCTTCTTTTTGCTTCTTTTTACTTTGATTAATCTGTTTACCTGCTATACTAATTGAACTTATATTTTTTTGCAGCTACCCTCCCCACAGCATTTCCAACTGCACTTCCTGTTTCTTTTCTCTCTCCTTCTGTTACCAGTACTGATGCCCTACTTGGGCCTAGTCGGGCTATAATTACCCCTCCTCCGACTCCGACAGGGTACCATCCGAGTCCTCCTGTTACTCTCCCTACCCTTCATACAACACGCTCTCTTTTGAGTGAGATGGCTATGAGGCTGCCAGGATTCTTGGTTCTTTAAGACCGACTCAAAAGCAGCCGGTAGCTATTCCTCTAGCGAGACCTATAGTGGTCCAACAGTAAGTCCAGAAGAAAATAACTCCTTCTCCTTCCTTGCCTTCCACTACATCTATCTAGCGTTAACTTAGGGTAGGCAGGGAGAGAGACGTTGGCATTGTGACTGCTCCTCCAATTGATCAGCCTTCAAGCTCTCAATTGCGAGATAAAAACTTGGAAGAGCTCAATTTGTGAAGTTGTGCTCTGGTGGCAGCGTGGATGTTGAAACCTCCATGCCATGGGACATTATGGCTTCAAAGAGAGCTTCCTTTCTTACCGAGGTAAAATTTTCTCTATCTCCCTTCCTATCCTATTTGATTCTGAGAAGGATATTCACCTTCTTTCTTTCCTTGTAGGAATTTAAATTCTCAATGGCAATAGAAAAATAGGTGAATGCTTTCAGAGAAGCTGCAATTCTGCCAGGGCTGAATTGGAAGATGCCAAACAGGATTTGGCCCGATATTGATTTCCTGAATAGGGCATTGATTGAGGCTGAAACGGTGAGGGATACTGCCTTGGAGGATTCAAAACATTTGAAGCGGGCTCTTGATTCGGAAACCCTCAGATTACTACGCTGTCGAATGGAGAGAGAAGATCTGAGAAGGGAAAAGAACCTGTTCCAGGATGAGAATCAATTCCTGTAGGGTACGGTGAGGGACTTGGAGGCAAGAGTGGATGATGCCTTTGGGGTTGGTTACTTCTATGCCGCCTACGAGGTCGCTAAGGCCCTTCCCCCTCCCTTTAATTTGCAGGTTGCCTTCAAGTGGGATTGGGATCAGATTATGGCAAAGGCTGCCAATCTTTCAAATGCTGCCTCGCCCTAGGCGGATCCTTCTTCATTTGCTGTTGTCCTCGATCCTTCCTTGCCCTAAGAGCCTGAACTACCTGCCAAAGTTCAAGTAGAAACAATTGTTGGGGTACTTCCTGACCTTCCCGTGCTGCAAGATGATCAAGTGAAGGATGCAATGGATCCCACTGGACTAGTAAATGAGTTCGTGAAAGAGGTGGAGACTCTTGTTGAACTTGGGATACCAGGAGCTGGGGAGGCCGAGGTGGAGACTCCTACTGAACCCGGAATACCAGGAGTTAGGGATGTCTAGGCTGATATAGGAGCCAAAGTTGCTACGGAAGCATGTGCATCGAGCCATAAGGAGGAAGCAGGGGAGAAGCAAGATGGTGCATGAACTGTTATTTTATTTTATTACATCCATATATTTTTTGTTTGTATCCCGGAAATAGGGGTTAGGCACCTGTTTGATCAATGGAGAACTTTTCTTTTCTATAACTATAATGTCTTATTTGTTCACAATATACCTTGGTAGGATCTAACACTTGCATACTTGCCTATAATCCAAATAAAACTTACTTGGGATGTTGTCAGTACTTGATACCTTGGTATTTACTTGTCTGGCCTTGGAGGAAACCAGACTTCTACCATCTCTGAACACCGTTTAGACGATAGTCCCCTCGTAAAACTTGATAAAAATTTTGCAAGTAACTTTGACCAAGTATTGGCTGATCTTGGTAAGAGAAGATCGATCCTATAGGTGGCCAAGATTGCTTGGATGCTTAAATGAGGACACTGCAAACTGAAATACTTGATACTCCCTGCATAGAAAATCTCGGTTTTGAACCAATTCTAGTAGGCGACCAAGGCTACTTTTACCATTAGAGTTTTTATACATGTATATGGCGAAGTAAATTATCATGTATCCTAATAAGGTATCCTGATCCTTAGATGATCTGTCCTGGTAGGCAACTAAGGTTACTTTAGCACTAGGTTTTCTATATATATATATGGCGAAGTAAGGTACCAAGTATCTTGATAAGGTATCCTGATTCTTAGGCGATCTGTCCTAGTAGGCAACTAAGGCCACTTTAGCACCATGTTTTCCTGGAGAGGGGTATTCCCTGTCCGAGGCTTCAGAAGGTCCGTATAGGTTCTCCTAGTTTTGAGGATGCGGCGACCAATTAAGGCCACAAGTCCCGATCCTTAGCCTGGTAGGCAATTACGCCATTTAGGCATTTTATGCACCATATCCTTTTTGGAGGAGGGTATACCCTAACCAAGGCAATAAGAGTGCCATGTGGCTCTTCCTGGTCTTGAGGTGATCCAGTTATGGCAAAATTTGCAAGGCGACATAGGAGAATCATGTAGGAGAGAAAAACTGACTTCTTTATTGAGTATTATTTCAAGCCGTACAAAGCAAATTCGGGGTACACATTTAGAGACATACCAACCGAAATAAACTGTTTCTTCAAATTCTAAGGGTAAAACCTTTTGAGGTGATAATCATTCCAGGTGTGGTTTATCGGGTAGCCATCCATATCTTCCAGTTTATAGACCCCCCCTCGAACAACCATTTTTTTAGGTAGGGACCTTCCCAGTTAAGGGCTAGGACCCTGTCTGACCTCTTCCTGGTATTATGGGTTACCTTTTTGAGGACCAAGTCCCCTTCTTTAAAGTTCCAAGTCTTCACCCTTCTATTGAAACATCAGGCTATCTTGCTCTGGTAGGCTGTTACTCACTCTTCAACCCTATCCTGCTTCTCCTCGAGGAGGTCTAGACTGGCTCTCAACATTCTTTCATTGTCTTCTAGTTTAAAATGTTAGGCCCTGAAAGATGTCAGTCTATGTTCGATAGGTAAGACTGCTTTTGTTCCCAAAGCCAGTGAGTATGAGGTTTCCCTAGTTGCAATCCTCTTAGTGGTCCGATATGCACATAGCACATTTGAGAGCTCTTCATCCCACTTCCCTTTCTTCTATTGAAGCTTCTTCTTCAGGAACTTCTTGATGGTTTTGTTAGTAGCTTCCACCAATCCATTGGTCTGAGGATGGGCTACTGATGCAGAACGGAGGTTGATATCCCGCTCTTCACAGAATTCCCTGAACTTGGCATTGTCAAATTGTTTATCTAGATCAGTTATTATGGCTATTGGGGTATCAAATCGACAGACAATGTTCTCCTTGACAAAGCTTATGGTGTTTGCCTCAATTATCTGGGTAAGTGACTTCGCTTCCACCCACCGGGTAAAGTAATCTATTGCCACTATGGCATACTTGGCTTGATCAGGATAGGGAGTGGCCCAATAAGGTCTAGCCCCCAGATAGCGAAATGGTAAGGAGTGCTAATTGAAACGAGTCGTTTCGAAGGTAGGTGGTGAATATTTGCTATCTTTTGACAAGGTTCACATGATCGCGCAAACTGCTTCGCATCCTGATATAGAGTAGGCCAAAAGTAGCATATTCTAAGAACTTAGTAAGCCAGGGTCTCACCTAAAGCATGGTTTCCGTAGTCCCCTGCGTGTACCTCGTTCAGCGCTAAATATGCATCGTCTGGATGTAGACATCTTAGTAGTGGAAAGGATTTGCCTTTACGGTAGAGATATCCATCAACTAAGCAGTACTGGGTAGCGGTTCTCTTGAGTTTACGTGCTTGATCCAGATCTACAGGAAGAGAATCATTTTGGAGGTAGTCTGCTATAGGATCCATCCAGCAAGGAAGCTGGTTGACTGGGTTCACTTTTACTCCTCTAGCTATATTGGATTGGGGTATCAGTTGGAGTGGTACCCTTATGGGCAATGCTTGTCCTCCGGTTGCAGCAATCTTGGTTAAGACATTTGCTCGATGATTTTTCTTTCGAGGAATCTGTTCCATCTTCATTCCCTTGAATTTTGTTATTGTTTCCCGGACTTTTTTGAGGTATGCTATGGCTATCACTCAAGTGACACTCGAAATAGAACGATCGGAGAGTAGCACAATAGAAAGTAAAGTTCGTTCCCAAGGAATCGAGTGATCGATTATTGAAATTGACTAGCGCATTTGCTATTCAAACAATCAATAATGATGGTTATCAAAATAAACAAGGTAAACTAACTTGATTAAAGACTAATGCTAAAGCAATGAAAGAAAAAACCCGAAATTAAACTCAAATGTGATAATGGAGAGAAATGTGCTAGGACTTGACTACACCCTACCCTTATATTGACTTCCTAGTTAGACTCGAGTATTCACCCCCAAATGTTCTCATGCAACTTATATACTCGTACACCTTTATGTTGACCCACAATCTTGGTCAAGTAGAGTAAGTCACACTCAAAACATACCCAAGCTTATCTTTCGATTACCCGGAATGTACGAATGAGTTCATTACGGACATTGGTGTACTAAATGAGTCCTATACGCTAGCCTAAGTAGGTCTACTTTTCTAAGCATGCATAGGGGAGCATTTTATCGAACACGTGGCATGCATCTCCGGTTAGTACATAACATACCACAAAAATCATTCAAAAGGAGATCAATCAATTGAAAAGCATTAAGTACATTAAAATACCCATACAAACAACAATATTGCACATAGGGGATAAACAAGAATCAATTCATTTAAATGTATAGTCAAAGGTGGGGTTTCATCAAATCCTAGCAATATGGGTTTAGCTTATCATATTACAACTAGTAGCCATACAAGAAATATGAAATAATGAGTACATGGCTACAATAAAGAATAAAAGAGAAAGAGTATAGAGAAAACTATGTGGAGAGCTTCCTCTTCTTCTTTGAATCTTCTTCTCTTTCTATCCTTCTTCTTGCTCAAAAGGTGAAGTGATGATGGCTATGGAAAAGAGGTGGGATTGGTGTGTTTGGATCTTAGGGAAAGGTAGGATTTTGGTGGGTTGTGAGGGATGGGATGGTGATGTGTGAAGGGATGAGCCAAAATGGAAACTTTCTGCAATATTTCGAGCTAGGGAAGGTCTCTCGCTGAAAAACCTAGAAGGGATATTTATAATGGACCCCAAAAATGACCAAAATGCCCTCTGGAATACGAAAGGTCAGATTGCCGCAGTTGGCAGTTTCGCGGTTGGACAACTTGGCAGCTAAACCGCGGCAAGCTTAGAAGATTCTGTAGCCTCGTTGCCGCGGTTGAGCAACCGCGGCACGTAGACCGCGGCAACTCTGAGCGGTTTCTGTCGCCTTGTTGCCACTTATGCACAACCGTGGTGCTTCAACCACGGCGCTCTGATCAAAACCCCCAGACTTTTCATATTTGCGCTAATTGCCCAAAGAACTTCATTTAGAGCCGAAACACCCCTGCTATCAGAAAAATCTGTAAAAACCTCAAATGAAACATTAAAAACCCGGTTTTACCCGAGAAACGTACGCAAAACGATACGGAAAAGGGGGCTACACTTTGTGTAGAAATGAAGCAATCATGCTACCATGTTGTCACCTTTTGCCTGGTACAACATGGATACTTGGTTGATTACTAGCTGCAAATCACTCATGACTAGGAGGAAATCCTCCTTCAATTCTTCTGTTACTTTCATCCTTGCTAGTAAGGCTTCTCCGCCTCATTATTGGTGGCTTAGAACTCAAACCTGAAACAGTGGCTGCATTCGATCCCTTCCGGATCAATAAGGACGATCCCTTCCGGATCAATAAGGACGATCCCTACTTCGCAGCTTTCCTGATTCGACGCTCCATCTGTGTATAATATCTAGGCCTTGCAATCAGTGGGGCCATTCTAGGGATTCTAGAACTGGGTTTGAGACCGCGGTGGTATCTAGATTGGAGTTCCTGCTAAATTCTGCTACTAAGTCGGCCAAGGCTTGAGCCTTGATTATTGTTCGTGCCTTGTACTTTATATCATACTAAGTGAGCTCTAAGGCCCATTGGACCAACCTGCCTGATACGCCTAGTCTCTCGAGGAACTGTCTCAGTGGTTGATTTGTCACTACTGCAACTGTGTGAGCTCGAAAATAAGGTTGGAGCTTTCTAGCTGTAGTTACAAGAGCATAAGCGAGCTTCTCCAGAAGGGTATAATTTTTCTTAGACTTGGTCAGAGCATGACTCATATAGTAGATTAATCTCTAGACCCCGTCGCTACATTCTTTCACCAAGGCTCCGCTAGTAGCGGTTTATGATACTGCAAAGTAAAGTTGTAGCTCTTCTTCCTAAAAGGGGTTTCACTAGCAAAGGCGGGCTAGCTAGGTATTTCTTCAAAGACTGGAAAGTTTTCTCGCTTTCTTGATCCCGCTCCATCTTCTTACCCTGCTTAATGATTTTAAAGAGAGGAAGTCACTTATCTATAGATCGAGATATGAAGTGGTTCAACATTACTATCCTCCCAGTCAATCCATGTGCCTACTTGAGAGTAATGGGGGATTCAAGATCCATGATAACTTTGATCTTTTCGGTATTGGCCTCAATCCCTTTCTCGTGTACCATGAACCCAAGAAACTTTTCTGCTGCTACCCCGAAAGCACATTTAGTGGGGTTCAACTTCATCTAGTTCTCTCTTATCACCTGAAAGGTCTAGCGTAAGTCCTCTGGATGTTGGTCGGTCACCTGAGACTTGGTGATCATGTTGTCTATATATACTTCCATAGACCTCCCTATCTGTTGTTTGAACAACTTGTTCACCGGACGTTGGTAAGTGGCTCCAGCATTCTTAAGGTCGAATGACATCACATTGTAGCAGTAGAGGCCTTGTCCGGTGATAAAGCTTGTTTTGTCTTGGTCGACGGGGTGCATCATGATCTGGTTGTACCTCGAAAAAGCATTCATGAATCTTAGGAGCTTGTTACCTGTAGTGGAATCAATCAGTTGATCTATCTTAGGTAGATGGAAGCTATCCTTCGGGCAAGCCCGGTTGAGGTCAGTGTAATCCACACATATACGCCACTTCCTGTTGGATTTGGTTACCATGACCACATTAGCGATCCATTCAGGGTAGCGAGATTCTCAGATGAATCTGGTCTTTAGGAGCTTATCTACCTCTTCCTGCACTGCAGCATTCTGTTCAGCGTTGAAGTGTCTCCGCTTTTGTTTGACTGGCTTGAAGGTCGCATTTATTGCCAACCTATAGGCGGCTAGGTTGAGAGGGATGCCTAGCATTTCATCATGACTCCAGGAAAAAATATCACTGTAATCTTTGATGAGCTCTACCAGGTTCTTCCTGACCTCACAATCCATCATGTCTCCTATCTTCACTACCCTGGTTGGATCATCCTTTCCAACAGGTATTTCATCCAACTGATCTGTAGGGTGCCCACTAGTCCACCCCCACTCTTCCTCTTTTGTCTCTTCTATAAGTACATCTGGTACCTCCCCTTCTTCCAAGACGAAGTGATCCTGTTTTGGTACCTCTCAATTTGATTCATTGGTTACCTGCGCGCATTGTTTGGCTAGCATGATAGGGTTGGTAGATACTGCATAACAGCTGCGGGCTGCTTGTTGATCCCCCCGGACTTCTCATACCTCGGTTCCTACTAGGAATTTTAGGACATTATGATAGATGGACAACACCCCTTAATTTCTGACAGGAAGGGCCTTCCTAGGATCGCATTGTAGGTAGACGGGGTATTAACCATAACGAATTCTATCATTATGTTCTACTAAAAGGGAGCCTCTCCGACTATTACCGATAGGATTTTGATCCAATCGGCATTAATGAGTCCCTATTGAATCCATACAAGGGCGTGGCACAACTATTATAGAATGAATTCTTCAAGTTGAACTTCTTTAGGGCTATTTTGAACAGGATGTCTACACTACTCCCGATATCGATCAGGATGTGATGGTCCTTACAATTGTCTATCTGTACCGTGATCACCATCGGATCATCATGTGGTTGAACTATGTTGTAGACATCTTTCTTCGTGAAAATGATCTGGGCAGTGTGAGGATAATCTTGGGATCCCCTGGAGACCCGGAGTACATCATGACCGGTAGTTAGGCCTGACTCGGTTTCGGTTCAAGAATCGAAACCGAAACCGGAACCGAAACTGACCGGTTCGAATCGGATTCCTGTTCTGGTTCTAAACCGGCCGGTTTTTTTTTTTTTTTTTTTTTTTTTTTTTTTTTTTTTTAACATTACAAAATATTACATTTTATTTATAAAAAAATAAAATGTTAGAAATGACATTGTAGAGTATTGAGCCATGACCCATAACCCTTGTCCAAGTAATTATGTTTTCCATTCTCTTCTCCTCCTTTTTATATAGGTTAGGCATTGCATTCACTTATCTGGTTTTCCAATGTAGGATGTGGGATAAGGGGTAAAAAGTCATATTATGCATTTTTAACAAATATTTATCAATTTTTTTCCTTTAATTTAAAACTATTTGTTAAAAAATGCATAATATTTCTAGTGTTTGCTCTCCATATCAAATATTTGTTTTAACTTTTAAGGAAAAATAAATTGATAAATATTTGTTAAAAATGCATAATATGACTTCTTATCCCTTATAGTATAGGATATGAGTCGATAGATTTTGTTTGGACGAGGACAAACGATCAGACCTGGCTTTAATCCTATGAAGAGAGTGCAATAGTAACTTGTGCAACTTTTCTAAAATTTAAAAGAGCTTCAAAGTGGTAGAAGACTTACCCATGAATAATATGTATATATTATTACTCACTAGCAAAATCATATACATGCATGTCATGTGTGTGCAATGTTGACACTTCTTTTAAAATTTGGACTACAGCAACTTATGTGATAAGTATAAAAAAAATGGTTCGACGCAATTACAATTCAATAGCTGAAATGTAGTGTCAAATATGATTGCACCAAAGAAAGGCGTTTCTCTTTTTTCTTTTGCTTTCAATAATACTCTAATAGTCTAATTTGGTTCATGCATAATATTTAAAACTATTTGTTAAAAAATGTATAATATTTCAAGTGTTTGCTCTCCATATCAAATATTTGTTTTAAGTTTTAAGGAAAAATAAATTGATAAATATTTGTTAAAAATGCATAATATGACTTCTTATCCCTTATCTCACATCCCACATTAGAAAAACAGAGAAGTGAATGAGATGCCTAACCTATATAAAAATGAGGAGAAGGGAATGGAAAACATAATTACTTGGACAAGGGTTATGGGTCTTGGCTCAATACTCTACAATGTCCTTTCTAACATTTTATTTTTTTATAAATAAAATGTAATATTTTGTAATGTTTTTTTTTTAAAAAAAACCGGTTCAAAACCGGTGGTTCCTTCGGAACCGAAACCGATGGTTCCGGAATTGAAATCGAAACCGGCCAATGCCGGTTCTTGTTTCGGTTCCACCAAATCTAGAACCGGAATCGGAACCGAAACCAGAACCGAAACCGAAACCGTCGATTCGGAATCGAAACGAAACCGAACCGAAACCGTGTTAGGCCTACCGGTAGTAATCCTCGGGATCTTCTTAGCATGGTTCTTCCTTGATTTTTTGGAAGTTCCTGCTAGTGTTGGGCCTCCACTGATGGTATGATTGACTCGGGTCTATTGCATCAAGTCTTTTCCCCAATCCTTTCTTCTTTCCTCTACATCTCGCATCTCCTCTTGTACTTCTTTCCCTTCCTTGATGCTATCCCGTACCTGTTGTAAAAATTCAACCAAGAGTCCCCCCTTACCAATCCTTCGATTTGGTTACAAAGGCTATAGCATTCAAATGTGTTGTGTCCCACGTTCTCGTGGAAGTCGTAGTACTTGTAGCGATTCATCTAGTCAGCCATGACCTTCATAGGACCGAGCTTCCTAAGCAAACCCTTGTTGCGGATGGTGAGATATACGGTCTCTTGGGATGCATTGAGAGGGGTGTAATAGCTGTACTAGTCTTCTTCTCCTACTATCCGTCTTACCTCTCTTGGTGGAAGCGTTGCTCTAGGAAGGGTCCTCCTTATAGGATATCTATCCCGATGTTGGGAATGAGGTAGTGGCCGATAGGTAGATTGGTTTGTAGGATGATTCTGGAACTTCTTTACGGGTGCGGGCTTTGGAGCCTCTTTCTTCGGATGTTTGGCTGATCAGGCTTCATCGTGCTCGACCTTGACCCAGATCTACTCGTCTATGTCCACCTATTCTAATGCCCTATCATAGGCCTCTTGATAAGTTTTAGGTGGATGCTTGGAAAATGACCGGAATAGTTTGCCAGCCCACATGTTCCTTCTAAAATTTGCCAAGGTCTCATTCTCAGCAAACACTCTCATCTAGATCACTTCTTTGTGGAACTTCTGTACATAGGATCTTAGCGTCTCACTCCGCTTCTAGATCATGTATTGGAGTAGGACGGAGTCCTTGGGACGAGGCTTGATCCCCTGAAATTGAGCACAAAAATCTGTAGTAAGTTTTGTAAAAGAATCCACACTGCCTGCAGGTAACTTTTTGAACCAGGTCTTGGCACAGTCTGTCAAGGTTGAAGGTAACATCCTACACATCGCTGATCAGGTGGCGTTTTGGACCTCTATCTGGTGAACAAAGTGAAACAAAAAAATTAACTCGGTTGTGTTTACAATATCAAACTAGAGGGGGGGGGGGGGGGGGTGAATAAATTTTAACCCTTATTACCAAATTTTCGCGTATAGTCAATTTACGAAAATACCCCAATCTAGTCAATACAAATAACAAGTGTAATATGGTGTGGAATTATAAAATGACACTTGATGTTTACGTGGAAACCCTCACGGGAAAAGCCACGGGCTGGTAAGTGCGCCACACTCGAACCTCGAATCCACTAAATGTGTTAAACGATTACAACCTACTCCCGGTATATAATCACACACCTACCTAATCCCGGTATGAGTGAACCTAGTCCAATTGCTTGTGTGACCACCTAATCCCGGTGTCCGACCTAATCCCGGTCTATCACACAAGACTTCAATTGCTTGCGATCTAAGCAACCTAATCCCGGAAGCTACACGCAAGACTTACTTCTCAATGAAGAGATTACAACCTATGTGAATATATATAATACTTAACAAATGCAATGAGAGCTAGGCAACTCTATATGCTTATCTAGGATGATTAGATGGCAATAAATACAATCCTAGATATCAATAGCTAAATGACATGTCATAAAGCTTAGCAAATCATAGATTAAATAACCTAGATGTTGCTATCAAAATACAACACTCAATCATATCAACACAACAATCTCTATTTTGTATCTAGAATATATTCTAAGAGCATACAAATAATATAAGAGATTTCTTTGATAAATAAAACACTAAACTTAGATGAGATTAGTGAAGAACATACCAAAGGATGTGTGTTGAGTAAAACCCATGCAAGTAAGCATCCTAACTATGCTAGAAAATACTAGATGATATTTAGATGCATATGAGAATGGTTTTGAGTGTATAAAAATGAGTTCTTGATTGATTTTCTCTCAAGTATCTCTCTTTGAAGTTTAGGGTTCTTAGAGTCAAAGAACTTGTTTAGAGATTAGAGAAAGTGTGATATTTATAGACATCAAGAACAGTACATGTGAAAAGATAAAATTGCCCCTGAAAACGCACGATCGGCGGTTTCATTCGGCGGCCAGACCGCCGATCATAACTGCAGAATTGGTCCCGAGAGAAACAGGGGAGCATCGGCGGTTTCATTCGGCGGTTTCGTAACCGCTGATCAAACCGTAGAATCAAACCCGAGATATTAAATGCATCAGGTCTGATCTGCGGTTTTGATTCGGTGGCCATGTCGCCGATCGTAACCGTCGATTCACCAAAAATGGTGAAACCAAGGAGAAGCCAAGGGCATTCTCCATGAGCGGTCTTCGCGTAAAACCAAGCACATTATTGTGCACGCGCGGACGTTTCCGAACACATTCGGGAAACGAATTACAAGACACATAAACACACAACAAGATATAATAATCAAAGTGCTAGTGTGAAATGTGACATGTGAAGAGAATGCACACATATGCAAGTATGCTAAGTGTGTGTGTGCTTCTAAATCTCTTCAAAGAAAAATAAACACAAGAAAATATGCCTTTGGAGTGCTTGTCACCTTGAGGTCTTGAAAAGGGCCTTTGAGCTTGATCTTCAAACACCTATTCTACCCTTACAATTCAAACCCCAATATGTGGTTTGTCCACGAAATAAGCCAATCAATTATGGGAATCCTTACACAAAGCTCTTAATGTGGCTTACGGGGTCCTCCGATCCAGAATACTTTTCAGTAGTCATTTTGAATTTTAGGGGTAGCTTTGCTTCTTTGATTCTCTTGGAGAATGGTGCATTCATCTCCATTAGGGGATTCTTCCGGTTGCCACAGTGCTTCCCATTCCTTAGCTCCTCGAGTTCCTTTGCCATTTTGGTCATTTGGTCTTCAAGGCGCTTGGACCGGTCGTGCCTGGATCGGGCTACTGAGCCTTCATTATCCTTAGTTTCGGATACCACGGTTGCCTCCCTATGCTCCTGCTCCTGCTCCTGAGGCCGGATACCTCGTGGGTTTCTCTTGGGCCCAATACTGCTACTAACGTCGAACTGGGGAGCCCTCCTCTCTACCGCTGGTTTAGTCGTTGGCAGGTTTCTTCTGGGAGGGATGTCAAATGCTGACTTCACCTGTCTGGGTCTAAAATCTCCAGGGTGACTTGGAATTGGAAGTGGTGGTCCATGTTTGTTGAAAACTGGTACCCGAGTACCCGGTCTAGCTTCTCTTACGATCTTGGATGCTTTCCACATAGGCAGCAGCATGTTGTTCTATAGTATCCCGACTTGTCTCCTAGACCATGGGGTCCTGGGGCGTGGGGCCTGCATTGGGTGGAGGAACTGGTTCCGGGATATGGCTTCTTGATCCCCTGCCCTTCCTTTGGTTTCTCTGAATGGAAGCGATGGAATAGGGTCCCAATGGGTTGGACTGCCCTTGAGAGGACCGGAATCTCTTCTTCTGTGTCTTCTAGGTAGAGCTAGGTAGCTTTTAGTAAATGATATGAGAGTATTAACGGAAAATTGTTAAAAGTGTTAAACAATTTCCAATTATTACTGGGGTGAATTTCCAAAACCAAAAGTGTTAACGGAAAATTATTACTGGGGTGAATTTCCAATTAACAACTTGTATGACCGTGATCGGGGTAGACCACGGTCAGAGGGGTACAACGTAGCTCGATACCTATGAGTTCTCAATAAGACAAATTAAATAAAACGACAATGAATCAAAATATAATATCAGTAGAGATCATATATAACTCATTTTATTGATAATAAACACGTAACGAGGATATAATGGAGATTTTCAGTTGTCATAGTAGGAGGGTTAAAACATAGTTGGCAATGGTGATGGATATCTCTTGCATGTTGATAAGTAGAAAAAAAACTGTAGGGTTTTGGACTCAAGTTGCGGTTCTTTTTCTTTCCAGTGTCATGTTCTATATACATGTCCCATTTCTTGCTGTGCACTCCCCTAAATTCAGTCCAGAGGCTTAGCGATTTACGGGATGTTCCGTGGTGATAGGTGAGAAGATCGTGTGATTGATTCAAGGAATCAAGTGATCCCTTTTTGGCTGAATCTGACAAAGCTGACTTTGCTCGCAAGTAGAACTCTTGAGTGGCGGGAATGAGCCAATTTCTTTGTTATTTAAACGTCGACATCTTATTATCTTTCTTTGTTGCTTTATCTTGGCATACCTGATCTTACCTTGATAGTCTATTAATCTGATAATCTTACTTCTTGGTTAGCTGGCTCTATGAGGGATCAGGGTATATAGGCATCCCACCTCCTACTGGATCATGGTATCAGTGTATCGGGGTATCGAGATACTGGGTTGGTGTGGTAGTGGGGTACTAGGATATTGTAGTAGTGGAGTCCTTAGGAACTTGGCTTCAGTGTTTCCTACTACCTTAGAGTCTAAGAGACATTGATATTGGTCTGGATTGGTAGAAGGCGTACATGGTCAATTTAGTGGCAGGGTACTGGGATGTTCTTCTATGATGCCTTTCTATTTCAAAAATTCTCTAGTGTGGTTGGAAAATTCTTCTTTGAACCCATGCCATTTTTGGCGGTTAACATATATATACAGGGGCGAAGCCAAGATTTTAGCTTTTGGGGGGCCAAGACAAAAATAAAATATTTAAATTAACGCTAGACAAATATAATGGTCAAGAATGGGTTGTTATGGATTGACTTTAATATAAGCTCGATGAATTTTATCACGTTCATTGATGTGATAATCCCATATTTATCGACGTAATCCTAGGTCACGCATTTGTTTGAAATTCCTTGGATTGATTTTCAGAAGCTGAAATATTAATATTAGATATTGACGAAGATGAACCGGCTTTTGAAGTTTTAATTCTTTTGAAAAATCCATCAATTGTCGATGGTTTTCTCATCTGAAGATCAAATAAAATTAATCCAATTAATTTAAATAAATAAACGTTTAAATAAAAAACTAGTATAATAATTGTAGAAAAATCATATATATATATTTATATTTAAAGAAAAATTAATTAAAGAAGTCATATTAATAAGAAAATAACAAATATAAAAAAATATAAAAAAATATAAAATATTTATTAATTTGTAGAATAATGCTAAATATCTCATTTAAAATTAATAATACTTTATCTCACATACCACATATATTTACTCACCATTAGACATTTCAAGTGCCACATGTGTTGGGATGTAAATGGTGGGATTTTAGGTGAGATATATAGCATTACTGTAATTTGTATTATCGTACTTGAAATTGTTCAGATAGATGAACTGAAGAATAATAAGAATTTAATTTTAGCAAGAATGAAATTGCTTTAGTGAAAATGGAAAAATAAAAATAAACAAGCATGAGTATAAAGGGATGCATAGGAAATCAAATCCTAAAATGAATATATTTTCTTCTTTGAGTTAAAAAAGGATAAAATTAGACTTTTGTTTATTTATTATAATAATAATAATTTTAATTTAAAACTAACCTATTTACATAGGTTTTACGTCTTTAAAAAAAAAAAAAAAAGATTCACATTAAAAAAACCAAGACTACAGTAGACAGGTGGGACCCACGTATATATATATAGATATAATATATTATATAAGAATCAAATAAGTTTAAAGTGTATATATATGTATGTATATATACAGTTTTTTTATTGTTATCTCGTCCTAACAATAAATATATCAGGACGAAGAATGTGAACCATAGATTATAGAGAAGTTTTGACAAGTGCATACACTTTGAGTCAAAGTATGTAAATCTAGTGGCCCACATTCTTCGTCCTGATATATTTATTGTCAAGATGAACTAACAATAGAAAATCTATATATATATATACACACACATACTAAATATAAATATTCGTTTTAAAAACAAAAGAAAAAATTGATTTCCAAAAAAATCTAAAATAAATTATTGTCATCCTCTTATTAACCAAAATGCTACTCATTGGATGAAATTAGATGGAATTGGATGGAATGACTATTAGTGTCACACTTTTCGCTAAAAATGATCATTTTGAAACCAATTCTCAATTCAGTGACCATTTTGATAGTGTGTCATCAAATTGATGGCTACAAGAGTAATTATCCCAAGTAAGATTATATGTCTCTTACGGTATTAATTAGGATAAGAATGGTAGAATGAATGTACAAAGGAAAGGAAAAGTGGGCGGTAAGTATAACCGTATAAGTATGGGATGGATGTGACAGTGTAGAGCTTGATGTGTGTTGCTCACGGATGGTAAGGTTTTCACGAGGTTCAATAATTCAATTCACATGGTTTTGTTTTGTTAAATTTTTGCTTCAACATCAACTACTCAAAATCTTACAAATTCACACCATTTCAATTTCATAATACTGACAAGTTTTGTTTTGTGTTTGCCCACCTACATAACTTTTGTCACTTTAGAGTTTTTTTTTTTTTTTTGACATTATTTATTAATTCGGGATCAGGTATTTTTTTGAAAGTTTTCGTCATTAGTAGAATTCAAGCCGTTAACTTAGAAGTCATTTGCCCAAATTCCAAGCTCATCCATCTACTAACTGATTTACGCCCCTATTCGCTGTCACTTTAGAGTTTAGATTACCTTAAATGTAAAAGTGAATCAATTCAAAATTAAAGTTGCTGAATGGAAATTAAACCAATCAAAATTACCTTCGGTGGCCACTTACAATTCATTGACCAATAACATAAGTTGCTAAAGGTATGTCATTTGTCATGACTGATGCATTATGTATAAGATAATACTATATTTATTGTAATAAGATAATAAATACAGTCACTGATATGTGTGTTTATTTCTATTTATGGAAATAAATTGGTTATTAATATGGACATAGATTAACATTACCCTTAATTGTATCCACCATCATAACTCTAATTTTAGTTCAATCCTATCATATCAATTCAATCCAATCAAATCACATAAAATTAAGAGTGATGATATTTGCATCCCTTAAAATCCTTATGTACACCCCAAATTAATATGTTTTTAAAAATCCAATAATACCCTTAAGTAAAATTACTAAGAGAACTAATTGTTTGTCAGTATACCCACCAATAATTATTAATTAGTTTCCTATTTTAATCTTTTATATTTTTTTTTCCTATTAATGGTTTAATATTAACATATATCATAAAAACTATTTCCATTTTAATAAACATTAGATTCTCTTTTAAATATATTTTCAATCTCTTTTAAGAAAATACAAATTGATTACTACATATATAAAATGAATAAAATCATGAAACAAATTTGGTTGTGAAAAAGTAAAGTTTTAAATTAATTTTTATCTATATATATTTTTTATTTCTTTCAAACACACTTTAGATTTTTATTTATTTATCAATATTATATGTTCTTTCTTGTAATATATATATATATATTTTTTATGTTGTTCAATTTCATCGAACACCAATCTTCATTTATCATTTAACATCTATCTACTTCTACATTAATTGGGATATGATATAAATCTTACATTCCTACAACTCTCTCAAAGAGAAAGTGATTATCCAACAATAATAATAATAATAATCTTAAAATGGATTTGTAACGAAAAATGGAGTTCGATTTTGAAAAAACCAAGAAGAGAAAAGAAAGAATAGCAAAAGGATTAAATTAAACGGAGTTCGATTTATTTTCTTAGAGTACGTTTGGGAGAGCTTCTCAAGTAGATCTTTTAGAAGTAGATCTTTTAGAGGTAGAATTTTTAAATAAAAGTCATTGGTCGTTTGGTTGCCAATTAAAAGAGAGCTTTTTTAATGATAGAATTACCAAAATACTCTCGCAAATATTAAATTATAGGGTTATATTGGAGATTTTAGTATTATTAAAAAAACTCCAAAAGATCTACTTGGAAAAGCTTTAAATTTGGGCTTCTTCAAGTAGATGTAAAACAACTTTTTTAATCATCTAAAAGCTCTACTGGGTGACAATCAAATGATACAAAAAAAATTGAAAAGAGCTTTTTTAATTAAAAAAGCTCTTTTAACTAGTAGACAAGCTCTCCTAAACGGACACTAAAGGTAACAAATTTTTTTTTGAAATAATAATAAATTTGATTAAATAACATAATACAGTAGAACCTCTCTAAATTAATATTCTTGGGACATACCTTTGAGTATTAATTTAGAGGGGTTATTAATTTGAAGGATTTTACATTGTAAAGTGTTATTTTGTCTTAGAAAATATATGGAAGTCGTTTTCTTGTTTAGTGAAGAATCCTTTTCAGGATCCCTAGTTTAGTCATTTTTCTTCTTTAGGGAAATTTCCTTTTTATTTATTTATTTATTTTTTCAGGATTTCTAGTTTAGAAAAGATTTATTAAGAAAATTTTCAATTCCTTTTAGGAATGTGATTACTTTGAGACTAAGAATACTCACCATATAAATAGTGAGGCTTATTATTTGGTTGTATATCACAAGAGAAATCTCAAGATATACCTAAAAATTCTATTTCTAATAGCTTCTAAAAATTCTCTCTTTCCTATCTTCTTTGCTATAACAATAGGACAAGTCAAAAGATGAAAAATGAAGTTAAAAATATCAAACATGGTGTGACCTTGTGCAAATTAGCATTTTGAAGTACTTTTCTAGTTCTTGATTATTATGTAATATATTTTATACTTTTATGGAATTATTAATTTATACGATAGTCAGGACCGAAATTTTATACTGGGTTTCAAAAATAAATTATTAATTATAACGATAGAGGGGTTTATTAATTTTTTACACTGGCCCGAGTCGGGACCGGAATTTTTTATTAATTTAGAGAGGATATTAATTTATAAAAGATTAATTTACAGGTCCTTTGGTTGCCAATTAAAAGAGAGCTTTTTTAATGATAGAATTACCAAAATGCTCTCGCAAATATTAAATTATAGGGTTATATTGGAGATTTTAGTATTATTAAAAAAACTCTAAAAGATCTACTTGGAAAAGCTTTAAATTTGGGCTTCTTCAAGTAGATGTAAAACAACTTTTTTAATCATCTAAAAGCTCTACTGGGTGACAATCAAATGATACAAAAAAAAATTGAAAAGAGCTTTTTTAATTAAAAAAGCTCTTTTAGCTAGTAGACAAGCTCTCCTAAACGGACACTAAGGCCCCGTTTGGTGCACGGGATAGGATATGATTAATTTTATAGGATATGATTGGATAGGATTGGATATGATAGGATTGGATTAATTTTAATGTTGTTCTGTGTTTGGTGCAACATAGGATAGGATTAAAAATAGAGTAATCATGTGTTTGGTGTAACATAGGATAGGATTAAAAATAGAATGGTAAATTACATAAACTCACCCTTGTTAAAAATAAAAATTAAAAATCAAATTAAAAAAAAAAAAACCATTTTTTTAGTCAATTTACTGGTGTGGTGGGTGGTGAGTCATCGTAACTTTACTAAAACCCATCCAATTTTTTTTCTTCTTTCATTCATTGGTTCTTGTTCCTCATCTTCTCTTCTTAAGTTCTTCATCTGCCTCGATTCATCATCTTCTCTCTGCTTCTTTCTCATCTATACAAGAAGACATAGATCGGCAAGGCTTTCATCAAGTTGGTGAACTACGAACATCTGTGCCCACTCGCTACACTCTCGATGTGGACTTGGAGAACTACCACCATCTCGTACTCACTTTCAGATTCAGGTTGGATGGATTTGTAGTGGTGTTTTGATCTCAAACTTTGTTATTTTTTTTTTTTTTTTTTTTATGGTTCTATTAATTTTTTTTATAAAAAAAATCATCATCAGAAGCAGAATTTGGAAGAAATCATCATCAAGCAACCAAAGTTGAAGAAACCCAGTTGTGTCAACTCACCACCAACCGAACCAGAATCAGTCGAAACGAAGAAGACGATGAAGTTTGCTTTGACAGTGATGGGGTGTTTGTGTAATTAAGATGATGGGAAAGAAATGAATCCCATGGTTTTGGTTGGGATTAATTAATCCCATTGCAGTGGGATAAACCAGGCAAACGGGATTATTTAATCCTATCCCATTGGCCTGGCCAAACAAGGGAATCGGACTAAAAATAAGCCGATTCCCATCCTATCCCAGCTGCCAAACGTGGCCTAAAGGTAACAATTTTTTTTTGAAATAATAATAAATTTGATTAAATAACATAATAATAGTCATAGGTGGTGTGTATTTACAAAAATACAATACAGTATAATTAAAGAAAATGTATTTTTAACATTAAGTGAGATTTATTTACAAATTAAAGATTTTTTTTTTTTAAATTTAATGGATGTTATTATGAAAAAGGATGTAGATACAGTTTTTGAGAGGTGTCATTATCGCCACTCTAAAAATAATCCTATCTTATTCAATGCACCAACCAAATAAGCCCATAGAGTATAGGTAAAATATATAGACTTGTTGAAAAAGCACTAAATTTTTCATTTTATAACACCTTAAATCATTTGGCCCAAGCATGTTGAGGCTCATATCTAATTCAATGGAGATTGAATCATCATGAAAAACGAGTTTCGGAACAAGGTGACCGGGCTTCCGGATGCTTTTTAAGCCCGGTGTGTTTCCAAAAAGTACTGGTGTGTTTCCAAGTACTAATTAGAGATTTAAAGGCATTTTTCACGATGGAATTGATTTGAATGATGCACAACATGACTGGAAATTCAAGAAAATAAATTAAATTAAATAAAACTTCGAGTTAGAATGTTCCGTTGATTTCAAAGTATGCTGCTTGCTCTAAGAGTTGATAAAGAGTTTTTTTTTTTTTTACATTAATTCTCCTGTGAGTTTTCAATTTAAAGGAGAACATGATCAACGTAAAAAAGCGTCAGGGCTTAAATAGTGAAATAACTGTTACTGTATTGTTGTGATGCATTTTGAGCAGATTATCTTAAATAACTGTATTTTTGGCCAATTCTGATGCTGCGGTGCAATCACTTGAAGAGTAAGTGATTGTCTTTGAAGAGTATAATGTTGTTTTTATGGGTCTTTTATGTGGAAGTACCAAAATTTTAATGTGGGATTAGATAGTAGAAGAAGCTACATAATCGGATAGAATTTTCTGGGTTTTTGTTGCAATTTAGTTTTATGAGCTTTTTACGAATGGTTCAATTTTCACGTTGTTTGTGATGTTCCAACTCCAGCATCCCATCCTCAGGTTCTGCTACTCATACATCTGTGTGTACATACTGGATTTTAGGAACATGTTTTAATTAAAGTAAGTATACATAAATAGACACCTCTTAATAATTGTAGCCATTAGAAGCTTGGTTTGGGGAAGAAGCTTTGTATTTCAAATTTTCAATGTTATTAATGTTTCTTCGATAAGTAAAGTTGAGGGGCTCGATTTTTATTTTTGTTTTGATTGCCTTTGCAGTTAATGAAGGAAGGAGAGATCGCACCCGGGATACGTGCTGAGGAATACATCTCGAGGAGAAAAAGATTGCTGGAGCTTCTCCCAGAGAATAGTGTTGCCATCCTCGCAGCTGCTCCTGTAAAGATGATGACTGATGTTGTGCTGTACACGTATCGACAAGATGCTGATTACTTGTATATTACCTGATGGTTTGGCGGTTTTAAGTCATGAGTGCAGTTTATACATGTTCATGCCAGAAACATCACCTCACGTATGACCCTTCTTGTATGGTACCTTTTTCATTTATGCTCTACTTAATCTGTTTCACAAGATTTCTGCACTGATGGCTTCAAATTGTTGTAATTTGTGGTCTACTTTGGTACAAGTTACTGGATTTATAAGATGTTTTCATGTTATGTCTTCTTTAAAACAATAAAATATGCATGTGTGTAGCATCGTTACTACCTGTGTTGATAGGTTGAGATATTGGGAATTTAGCTAGAGCCTGAAAAAAATAACATGGACATATTGATGATACATATCGTGCTTAAATATGTGCAATTGTTATTTGTAGGATGTTAACTGGAAGGGGCCAGTTGCGGGATTAGAGGCAGTGTTGGAAACATTCAAGGCTGAGAAAGCATATCCAATGAGAAAAATACATGAGGTGAGCTGGATACTCTGGTGATGTGTGAGACTTGAAAAATTGCAGCAATATGACATTTAGTTTATGCTATCCCATTCAGCATATAAAATTCATATGCTGATATTTTCTTGCAATTAGTCTAGCTGCCGAGTGCTAATTATGCTAGTCAATTTTGTCACTAGAAAGTAATTAACCAGCAAGATTCACTAGGATGTTTCTCAAATGATGAATACTCCTGTGTATATACTTGTATATATACTCAGATGGATCATGGATCCTCACCTATACCAGTATCACCAAAACTGGTTAATTACAAAGAGTCAGCTGCAAATTGTCACTTAAATGATGATTGCATCTCTCAAGGTTTTCGTGGAGAATGGAGATGGATCAACTCCTACATGTGTTATATATATATATATATGTTAAAGGGTAAAATTGGAAACTAGCCAAAAATTAAGGAGGTTTATTATTTTTAGCCAGAATTAGTATTTTGATTGTTTTTGTCAAAACAATCCACTTTTGGGACAAAAGTGCCCTTCATTCAGAAACTTTGTCTGGTGTGTTTAATTCATTTTGTTTGATGTATTTAATTCGTTTGTCTGGTGTATTTAATACTTTTTGTCTGGTGTGTTTAATTCTTTTTTGCTTGGTGTATTTAGTCCTTTTTTACCTGGTGTGTTTAATTTATTTAGCAACGCTAGTATGTTTAATTCGTTTTGCCTGATGTGTTTAATACTTTTTGCTTGTGTGTTTAATACTTGTGTTTAATTCGTTTTGTGTTTAATTCATTTTGCCTGGTGTGTTTAATTCGATTTGCCCGAAAAAAATAACTTTTTTTTTTCTTCTTCTTCTTCCCATACCTCCATCTTCTTCTTCTTCTTCTTCTTCTTCCTGGATATGTTTAATTGTATTTCTTGGTGTGTTTAATTTGGTCTTGCCCTGGTGAGTTTAATTGAGTTGATGTGGTGTGTTTAATTAATCTGGTGTGTATAATTGATTTACAACTTGTGTGTTTAATTGGTTTACACTTGGTGTATTTAATTGGTGTGTTTAATGGAGTTGCCCTTGTGTGTTTAATTGGTGACCTGGTGTGTTTAATTGATTCCAACTGATATGTTTAATTGGTCAGCCCTTATGTGTTTAATTGGTGGTCTAGTGTGTTTAATTGGTGGTCTGGTGTGTTTAATTGAAAAAACGAAATCTGGAAAAATGCCTCTGAATTTTTTTTTTTTTAAAAAAAAATCTGGAATTTGTAAACAAAACAAGATGTAGAAATTTTTTTAAAAAATCTGGAAATTTTTTTTAAACATTTAATTTTTAAAAATCTGAAAAAAAAGAGTAAGAGAAGAAGAAGAAGAAGGAGAGAAAGTGAGAAGATGGAGGAGAGAGGAGGAGAGAAAGAGAGAAGAAGGAGAGAAAGAAGAAGAAGAAGGCATGAGAACAGAGAAAAGGAGAGAGAGAAAGAGGAAAAAAAATTATGGTGAAAATGAGAGAGAAGAGGTTTTGAAAAAAAAAATAGGGGCAATTATGTCTCTACAGTGGTTTGATTGACAAAAAAAATCAATTTACTAATTGTGGATAAAAACAATGTCCTTAATTTTTTGGTTAAAAAGGGGTATTTCATCTATGTTAAATTCTTCTTTCTTTATTAATAACTATCTCCACCCTTGTCCAAATTTACTTAAATTTGATTTATTTTTGTGTGAATATTATAAATTTAAATATTTTATTTTTTAAAATGTTACGAATAATCTAATTATTGGTTAATCTAATTTTAAATTTACAAACTAACAATATTGCTTAATGAATTTTTCGATATTTTGGTTGAAATTTAAATACATGCTTGTTAAGTTAATTTTTTTTTTTGGTTTTTAATTAATTATTCTTTTGTTTCTAACTTCTATGTTCACACAAAACATTATTAACAATTAGTGTTCTAAGAGTTTTGGTTACATTAAACAAGCGATGAGATGGGGAAATTGAAATTTCTAGCATATATAGGTACGTACTATTAGCTATATGTGAAGCTCCCAGTGGTGGCAAGACTAATGCTTATGATCATATACATACAAATTTCTCAAAACATATTGCACTATCATGCATTCTCATCTCTCAGCTTATCTAAATTGTTCAGTTTAAAGAAATGTTGATTGTTGGAGATACTCTAAACCTGCCCTAGATCATGAGTCAATTTGTTAGAGATAATACACTGTTGCAAAATCATGTTTGTCGATCAAGTGACCAACCATTAGCTCACTCAACTAATAAATTAACCAACGTCTAGTTTCATACATGTATGCACACATGCACATTTGTACAATTACACAAACACAAACACGTTCCAGTTTCCAAAGCAAACTCTCTCCCATTTAGAGCACCCATAATGGGTCTGACCCATTGGGTGCCACATCATCACTAAGAGCATCCACAATGGATGAGATTCAAATACAAGATCAAATCATCAAATATAGGTCTTATTTTCAAAAAAAATGGGTCTTCCTATTTGGGTCCTATTTATTTGAGTCTTTTTCCCCGACAATAGGACTAAATTGAAAAAGAGAAAGAGGATTTTTTTATTTTTAATTTTTTATCATTACTCTTTTTTATTAATAGTGTTGATATTTAAAATAAATTATATAATTTATTTTAAATATCAACACTATCAATAATTATTTAACAAATTATAATTAATTTAAAATAAAACAATTTATTAATTTAAAATGCATCACAACCGAATTACAAAAACAATAAAAATAATTATTGAAAATAAAATATTGTCTACGATCGACTACCGCTTCAACCACCATCACCATTTTTTCTCATTATAACCTTTTGTTGCTATATTAGCCAGCTTATTGCTTCATCTGAGGGCAACGAGTTTGGATCGCAAAACATAATTTTTGATTCAAATTTTTTTCATCTATTATTCGTTGTTTTTCCCTCTTTGCAAGGTCTTTTGCCGCAAATTCTAATTTTTTTTCTTCCTTCTCACAAACAAAATTTCTTTTTCTTTCTTTTGCGGTCACCTTCAACGTTACACCACGTTTATATAATTCATTACTTCTAGCCTCATATTCGAGAATATCCCTAGATAACAAATTTACTTTATAAGGCTTTGCCTTTTGTTTTCTAGCTTTTGACGCTTTACGTCCAGAGGGACGTTCAAGTACATCAAATTGACTAAACGGTGAACCATCATCACTAAGGTTGATTGAACTCAGCGATGGATGTCCATGAGGTGATATCATACACTCATCAGCACCTGAATTTTCTGAGTTCAGGTCAAATGGATAGTTGTTAGTATCACCTTTATGTTGTCATCCTTTCACACATTCCACGTAATGATACCACTTTGCAGTGTCCTTCACAATAGCCCAACATGTTTCCAATCTAAACGGTTTGCCGTGAGTTTCTTGGAAGATGTGTTTCGCTACAATTTCCCATCAAAAGAATTGTGAAGATGTATTACAAATTTATGTAAAGCAGTATATTATATTGGAAGAAATTTAAAGTGTAACTTACATTGTCTGCTGCATTGAAACCACTAGTAAAAGCCGTTTGAACGCGCAATACGTAATCAGAATATTTATTTAGATCCAACTAAATCGTTTTGAACCAACTATTCAAAGCAGATGTTGTACGAGTCGTTTTGTAACCCAACATTTCTTCAAAAATATTTTTAACGTTTGACCACAACGAATCTCATTTTTGATTAGTGCTAATAATCGCATCCTCATATACGTGTAACCATGTCTTGCATAATGCTTCATCCTCGTGTGATTACCAGTTCTTACAACTTTCCCTTATAGTTTTTTGTCTTGTTGATGATAAATTTTGTTGTACTGGTGTAGTATCTTTTGGAGTGGGAGGTTGTTCATTTGTAGTGAATAGAGGTGTTGGATTGAATGAGCTTGTCCCATCAGTTGGTGTGTAACCATATGGCAGAATGTACGCATCTTGGGTATAGCCATGTGAGCTTTCATACTCATATCGACAGTAGTTGTTGTAAAAAAAAACTGAATGTTGAGAAATATTCTATGTATCAAATTGAATCATATTACAAAGAGAAAGTGAATATTTATGTAGTATAGCAGCTAATCTATTCTAGGAAACGATAATTACAATCAATAAAAAATTAATGACATATATACAACCATATAATTAGCAAATCTCATTCCTAAAGTTATACAGACCTTCATTATTTCTCGTAATACTCCCCTTAGAGTTAGAGCATGTATGTCAATGATGCCAAACTTGCTAAGAAGGGAATGAAAAATTGATGAACTAAGTGGTTTAGTGAACAAATAGGCAGGTTGACAGGCTGATGGAACATGAGCAGTTACTATTGCACCTGACTGAATCCATTCTCGAACAACATGACAATCGATCCATATATGTTTGGTGCGTTCATGGTAGACTAGATTGGCAGCAATGTGAAGCACTGCTTGACTATCACAGAATAGTTTGGCCAATTGTGAATGCTCTACTCGTAAGTCATCTAGCAAGTACTTGAGCCAAGTAAGCTCACACATAATAGAAGCCATGCCTAGATATTTCGATTCTGCTGAGGACCTTGATACTGTCGTTTGTTTCTTGGTTCTCCATGAAATGAGAGCTCCTTCAAGAAAAATGCAATAACCAGTCATATATCGTCTTGTAATCGAACATTGAGCCCAATCTACATCACAAAATCTTATCAGTAGCAAATTTCCTTTTGCTAGAAAGTATAATACTTGCCCAGGTGCACCTTTAAGATATCGCAATAGATGATGGACAACATTTAAATGAGGTTTTCTTGTTTCTTGCATAAATTGACTTAGGATATGAACTGAATAACTTATCCCTGGCCTCGTAATACTAAGATAAATGAGCCATCCAACTAATCTTCTGTAGCTGGATGCATTCTTCAATAAATCCCCTACTATGGGCAGGAGTTTAATATTTTCTTCCACAGGTGTCAGTAATGGTTTGGCTCCAAGTAAGCCTACTTCATCTAAGATATCAAGAGTGTATTTTCATTGGGATATTGAAATACCATCAATAGAGCGAGCAAATTCAACACCGAGGAAATATCGTAATTAGCCAAGGTCTTTGATACGAAATTTGGTATGGAGAAATTCTTTAAGAGCAGCAATTGCATTGTCATCATTGTTGGTTATGATCATGTCGTCTACATAGATGAGCACAGCCGTGAAAGAATTACTACTAGAGATCTTTGTGAAGAGTGAATAGTTTGCTCTAGATTGATGAAAGTCATCTTGTTGAATGATAGTAGAAATTTTTTGAAACCAGCTACGAGAGGCTTGTTTAAGCCTGTATAGTGATTTTTTAAGTTGACATACCATAGGTGTCTCCCCCTATTGATGAAAATCGGGAGGTAACTGCATATATACTTTTTCAAGCAAATCACCATGGAGAAATGCATTTTGAACATCCATTTGGTGATGACCAATTACGGACAACGGCTACAGCAAATAAGCAACGAACTATAGTTAACTTGGCCATAGGAGCAAATGTCTCCTTATAATCAATCCCTTCGAGTTGAGTGAATCCTTTTGCCACCAACCGTGCTTTATATCACTCAACTGTGCCATAGGAGTTATGTTTAATCTTGTATACCCATTTGCACCCGATTGGACGATGACCGGAAGGTAGAGATGTGAGAGGCCAAGTGTGATTTTGTTCAAGAGCATGTAATTCTGCAGCCATAGCTTCCTACCATTTTGGTTCCAAGACTGCCTGTTCATAAGTTACAGGTTCCACAAGTGTAGTGATAGTACAAAGAAAATTTTGATATTTGGGTGATAGTTGTGCATAACAAATATACCGAGGTAAAGGGTGACGCATACCTGGCGAGGAAAAAGACTGGCTGGGATCGACCAAGGCTGTGTGGTAAAGGTGAAAATTTCAAAGTTTGACATTTGGTTGTTTGATACGGTCGGAACGGCGAGTGGCAGGAGATTGTGGTAGCACAGTGGAGTCATGGTCAGGTATAGGATCGTTTGGAGTATGCATAAGTGATGGAGATGAGGCTGGTGGAGATAAAGAGTGGTCATCTGCTTGTGGACTAGTTGTTTCTGCGGTGATTGGTTCATTTGAGGTGTGTGGAAAAGGGAGGACAACCATATCGTGTTGTTGTTCTTGTGAATGACTATAGAACGAGAAGATAAGTTCATAAAAGACAACATCTTTGGAAGAAAATAATTTATGAGTTGCTAGGTCATAAACCCGATAACCTTTCTAACCAAGAGGATAACTAATAAAAACACAACGGCAAGCTCTTTGATCAAATTTATGTGTGGGTAGAAGATTGGTGGCATAGAAAAGGCATCTAAAGGTTCGAAGATGATTGTATATGGGTAACTTGTTGTGGAAAAGTTGGTATGGCAATTTATGAGAAAGAAGAGGTGTAGGTAAACGATTGATTAAATAGCATGCTGTTTGAATACATTCCCCCCAAAATTTCAATGGCAAGTTTGCTTGAAAACAAAGAGCCCTTCCTACATTTAAAAGATGGTGATGTTTCCTCTCAACTACCCCATTTTGTTGGGGAGTTGAAGGACATGAATGATAAAAAATAGTTCCCTCAGTATCAAAGTACTGTTTCATAGATATGAATTCAGCACCATTATTGGCTCGAAGAATTTTAATGCAACAATTAAATTGTGTTTCTGAAAGTATACAAACAAGGTTATATTGTTCAAAGTTATTACAAGAGTAATCAAATATATCAATATACAAGAATAACCAAATATGAAAGATTACAAAACAAATTGATTTAAAGAGGATTGTTCTACAAATCACTCTTTACAAGTACTTGTTCAAATATACAACACAAAAAAATGATATTCAACAAGTTAACACATACACATACACAATATAAAAGAGATAGAGAAAGAGATAATGAACACAAGATTTTTACATGGTAAACCTCCGAAGAGGAAACATCCACAGGTTGAATCCACAACCACGGGAAAAGCAAATCCACTATATGAAAATGACATACACACTCAAGACTATCAACTCTATGATATCCGTCTCAAGCTATCAAATCCTAATCTACCCACGGGCTAGTGAATCACTAAGCCTACTCCCTATCCAAGGTGTGTCCTACACCTCTAGGAAGCAACTTCTTATCCAAGGCTCTCAAGCCTCTAGGAAGATTCCATTGCTTAGCAATCTAGATCACTAGGATCCTAGTTAAGCTCCCCTTGCTCAACCATCCGGAGTACGCAACTCCTTATTAAGACTTTCGCTTGGCTATCCGGAACTCATTCCTAGCCAAGACTTCTAGTTCAATACAAAGCTTCACTCACTTTGAAAGAGACTTTAACCTTTCCTCAAGGCAAATGATCTAAGTGATGCAAATGATGCAAATCACAATCAACACAACATAGAACATGTGATCAATATATTCTATGGAACAACTAGACCTAAACATGTGAGAACACAAGCATAAAAGTCTAGAAGCAAAAACAAGAATTAAACTAGAGCATGTGAAATCACCTAAACACAAAAGCTCATAATTCCATTCACACATATAACACTTGAACATATCATAATCATGAAGCACAATTTCAAGAAGTTATAAACATACAAATAAATGCTAGAAACCTAGAATGTATTCAATGAATAATCTAGCCAAAGATTTAGAGAAAGGATATATTGATAAATCAATTAAATCCTAGATATATCTAAAAACACATACAAGAGCCTTAATCCAAGATTTCATTAATCAAAGGATCAAACATATTTCAAGGATTATCAATCATAAAATCATTCAATCAAGTCTCAAATAATCCTAGATGTTAATCTAATCACAATACAACTCTCAAACATGTAAAAATCATAGAGTCAAATATTCTAGTTCACAAGTGTCTCTAATTAGACTATTGATTAAGAATGATTATGAAGCTATCTTTCTCAATAGTATTCACTAAACATATACATACATATAGAAGAAGAAACCCCAAGCAAATTGAAGGTTATAAAAGAAGAAATCACAAAGATAAAGTCAATACCTCCAAATCACGAGCTGTCACGATTTTCTGGGTAGAACACCTTGCAAACTCAATCAAATGACTGCAAGATCACTTGGAAAAGGTAGATGACTCAATTACAAACAATCTTCAATTCGAATCACTCAAATCTGACTTCATATGAAGAAGTTATGGTGTTTGGAAGGTAGATAATTTGAGAGAAAAATTCTGACGGGATTCACTCTTTCTTTCTTCTTTTTCTTCTTACTTGAAAATGGGAGGGAATGGAAATATTTAAAAGAAAGCAAGAGAGATAGAGAAGCCACCCAATCAGGAGCAGCCACATGTCATCCATGTGTGGACCACGTGTGACACACGTGGACAACAAGCTTGGCCTTTTGGCCTTGCTTGTCCCTCTCACACTCCGCTCGCGTTCTTCGGCCGTATCCTGGCCTCTGAACTCCGATTTCTAATCTGTTTTTGGATTATAAATTGTGACTCCCTCACGCACAACGACGACTATGAAACTTTGATAAAAGGTTGAGAATTCATCTCAGAAAATGAAGACGAACACAACTCAACGAATGAGAACGAAAAGTAGCGTAGCTACATTGTTTGGACTCGAAATCAAATGTATGAGTAACCGAAATGAATGGGACTCAATAAAGAATCATAAGAGATCATGTTCAAGTCCAAAAATAATAAAATGAAAATATATAAGCACAATGTCACACATGTATGCCGTTTCCTAGACATAGTCTTAGAACATGCAATTCTACAATGTATGAGAATTTGAGTTCAATGCATGAGCATGTAAAAACATGTGAATGTGCTATATAAATGTTGCACAACAATGCAGGGACACATATAAATGATTTTTGTGTGTGTGCCTATTGCCTTGAAGAAGAATGAGGTCTATGTTACCTTAATTGTGCAAAGTAGTCCATTCCCCTTCAAAGACATCTTCTTGCTTGATCTTTTGGCCACATCTTTCTTTGAAGCTTCAAATCATCAACCTATGACCATTAATCACATACAAGGAAAACATCATTTTGATATGGAATATATGCCAACACAAACTAAAAACCTAACAATCTCCCCTTTTGGCAAATTCCATGTCAAAATCCCTATACAAATACTAAAACAATTACAAATAAAATTTAGTCACAATGAGTACAATGATTTACACATGTTGACAAAACTTCCAACAACAAGTCTTGAACTTCATCTTGGTCTTCTCTTGAAATCATCTAAAAAATAACTTGAAAGCACAAGGATATCCAAGAGACAACACATATGACAATATATATTTATTGGCAAGAAAATAAACCATTTAAAGACCACATTGATATCATGTATGCTCCCCTTAAATACATGCTATCAATCAAAATATTCTAGCCAATGTTAATCAAAAATATTACAAGCCATATAGTTCAAGACATAAACAAAAATACATAAAAAAACATAAAAAAATTGAGAACTAAGAAAGCTAGACTAACATATATCTCCCTATAATTCTCCCCCTTTTTGACATGATATGAAGTCAGAGTAGAAGAAATAACAAAATATACCTCAAAGTCATTCTAGCCTCTTTTGCCACCAAGGAAAATTGAGCGATTGGTTGATCCTGCGTAATGCTTTGGAGTAGAGGCATTCCTTTCCAATTCCTTGATCTTCTCATCTTGAAGCTCAACTAGAGGTGACCACGGTTTGGTTAAACCGTCGGTTTTGTCCGCGGTTTAACCGGAACCGGATTGGCCAAACCGAAACCGAAAACCGGAACCGAAACCGTCGGTTTGGAAACCGGTGGTTCCGGTTCCGGTTTTGGAGTCCTCCAAACCGTCCGAAACCGGCGGTTTTAACCGGCCAAAACCGGCAGTTTTAACCGCCGGTTTTATTAAAAAAAAAAAAAATCAACGAATCAGACGCTGCCACGTGGCAGCGTCTTTTAAAAAAATTACCGTTAAGGTTTTAAAATATTAAAAAAAAAAAACAACCAATCAGACGCTGCCACGTATCGTTAACCTTTTTAAATATTAAAAAAAAAATAAAAAAAAAATAACCAATCAGACGCTGCCACGTGGCAGCGTCTGATTTAAACCTCTTTTATACCGTTCTGACAGTTAAAAAAAAAAAAAAAAAAATTTCCACCAATCACACGCTGCCACGTGGCAGCGTGTAAAAAAAAATTAAACCGTTCTGAATTTCAGACTGGCTGGGCAACGGCCAAAATTTTTTTATTTTTGCACCCCTCTATTTCTTTTATTTGCATATTCACCCCTCTCTACTATACTATAAATATCCCCCCATATTTCATTATTCTTCTCACCACTCATTCTCTCAACTTCTCTCAACTCTCAATCTCAATTCTCAATTCTCAAATTCAAAATTCTCTCTACAATTTTATTTAATTCTCATTCATATATAAATTATTTCTTATATTTTTTACTATCTACTATTTTTTCAATTATCAAATTGATTTACAATATTTATTTCAACAATATAATTTTTTCTATATATATATTTTTCCAACAATACAATTTTTTCTATATATATATTTTTCCAACAATATAATTTTTTCTATATATATATTTTTCCAACAATACAATTTTTTCTATATATATATATTTTCCAACAATATAATTTTTTCTCTCATATATATATTTTTTTCAAAAATATATTTTTTTCAATCATCTTTTTTTTACTCTATATTTTATTATTTATATTTATTTTTTATAATAAATATTTAAACATATTTTTTACTTGCTTACTCTATATTTTTTACTCATATTTTTCAATGGCAAGTGGGGGAGATAGTTCAAGAAATAGGGACAAAGGAAAGGCTCCAATGGGAAACTTGTTGGAAGATATTGGTCAAGCCGTCAGTTATGACGATTTGAATTTTCACCAATTCCTTCAAGATCGATTTGGATCCGATCCCCCTTCTGCTCCTAATCCTCCTCTAACAATTCCCGAGTTCAACGAATTCGACCCCGCTCAAAATACCCCCCCTGAAAATCTATCTAATTCTAACCCCACAGCCTCTTCGGATGCTTTTTTTGTCGGTGAAGGTGAAGAAGAAAAGGAAGAAAAGCCAATGAAGTCCGAACTCTTCAAAGTGCATATGAAGAAAACCAAGATAGATAATGGTTTCGAAATCCAGTGCAATCACTGCGGCAGAAAATATAACGTTGGAAGAAACTTCGGATATGGCACGTTATGGTCCCATATCAAAAGATGTCACCCATCTGAATACGCGGTAGCGAACAACCAAACCCAAATCTCCAGGTACGCAACCCCTTCTAATCAATTATTTCATTACACGACTGAAAACAATAGAGAACAAATGGCATTAATGGTTGCAACTGAACACTTACCTTTTGGTTTTGGTGAGAAAGTAGGTTTTATTAATTATTGTCAAAATGCATTAAATCCTGCAATGCAACGTGTTCCTAGATCCACTCTCACACGTACACTACATAACATTTACAGCAGAGAAAAAAACAAATTGAAAACATATTTTTCTGAATTTCAAGGTCACGTTTCCGTATGTGCCGACATATGGAGCGACAATTTTGGTAGTCATTCATATTTGGGTGTCACATGTCATTATATGGATAATAACTGGGACATGCAAAAAAGAATTCTTGCATTTCGTGTTTTTGATGATTCGCATTCAGCTCAAAATATTTTTCAACTCCTTAA
The DNA here is from genome assembly GCA_954870605.1 of Acer campestre. Classification (NCBI taxonomy): domain Eukaryota; kingdom Viridiplantae; phylum Streptophyta; class Magnoliopsida; order Sapindales; family Sapindaceae; genus Acer; species Acer campestre. The sequence continues at coordinate 25,673,211 of OX940799.1, read as the reverse complement.
AATCATTTTTCAAGAGTATAATATCCTAAACAAAATTTTTGCTATTGGCTTTGATAATGCTGCAAGCAATACTGCATCTATTCCTATGTTACAAAAATTGTGCAATCCTTATTTCGGGGGTAAATTATTTCATCAACGTTGTGCATGTCATGTTTTAAATTTGTGTGTTCAAGCTGGATTATCAGAGCTTTCTACTTTTATTAAACCAATTAGAGATAGTATTAACTATATCTGGAGGCATAACAAAGTCCAGAAACAATGGTTAAAATATTGCATTTTGAATAATATGCATCCCAAAAAATTTTCTCGAGATATTACCACTCGTTGGAATTCAACTTATAAGTTGCTTTGTGAAAGTGTTGAATATAAGGAATTATTAGTTTCTTTTATTACTTATTATGTTCCTTCAATTTCTCTTCAATTGAACCATTGGGATGTATGTATAAAAATTCTTGAATTGTTACGTGTTTTCAATGATGCTACTGTTGCTTTATCTGGTATTTACTATCCCACTACTCATTCATTTGTTATTCAATGTGTTAATATTGTTGGTGCATTCAATGATTGTGATGTTGATCCTCAATTGAGTCTATGTGTTGATGCCATGAGGAGAAAATGGTTACAGTATTATGGGCAAATTCCAAATATTTACCTGCTTGCAATGTGTTTAGATCCACGCTTTAAATTTGAATATTTGCAGGTTTATTTAGCTAATTATTACAAATGTTTAGATTTAGAAGTTGATGTTCTTCAGTCTTGTGATTCCGTTAAGGAATTGCTTTATGAATTTTACAATGAATATATTAGAATATATGGTCCGTCTTTGAATGTGCCGGTTTCACAACCCCAACCCACATCTAGTGGTAGTAGTTCTGAAAAATTTACATTAAGGGGCTTAGGGGATCGACTGTTTTCCGAAAGAACCAAAAAATTACGAACATCTTCTTCATCCTCAACGGAATCCGAGGTTGACCGGTATTTACAAGACAGTCATAAATTTAAAGATGAAGAATTTCGTATCCAGGATTGGTGGAAGAGTCATCAACAAGATTATCCAATTTTGGCAATTATTGCCAAACAAATTCTTGGAACGCCGGTTTCAACAGTTGCTGTGGAACAAGAATTTAGTGCAGGTGGAAATATTTTGGACCCAAGACGATCATCTATGTGTCCACAATCACTTGAAATACAGTCATGTGTTGATGATTGGACAAAGGCCAAATATAGACAACAAGAACTTCAGCCGGATATAGCGAACGACTTCTTCAAAGATGAACAAGCGACGGGAAAGGAAGGCAGTGAATAGATTCCGTTCCAACATCCAACCTCCAACACCGAGCAACTAATTAAAGGTAAAAGAACTACGTGGCCTTTGATTCTTCTACATTGATGGAGGATACGTAGGCAGCTTAATTATGGTAAAAAATTAAGTGCAAGGCCGATTTTTTTTATTTTTTTATTTTAACTTTATTACATTGTAATATTGTATATTTGAATTCAAGCCTTCAAGGCCAATTTCTAATTTTATTTTATTTTATTTTTTGTGAAATTGTAAAGTTGTATTTATTAATAAATGTCAATTTATTTTTTTCTAAACATTGTGAACTACTTAAATACTTCAATGGAAAATGTTTGTAAATATATTGATTGGGATTTAGGAAAAAAAAATTGAAAAAAATAAAAAATGGTTGTAAATGTATTTTTATTTAATAATTTGTTCATTGAAATTTGAAAATTTGGAATTATGATTGGGAAAAATGGGAAGAATTAATATTAATTGGGATTTGAAAAAAAAAAATTGAAAAAAGAAAAGAAAAAATGGTTGTAAATATATTTTTATTTAATAATTTGTTCATTGGAAATTGGAATTATGATTGGGAAGAATTAAAATATTGATTATTTAATTGGGTTAAAAAAAAAAAAAAAAAAAAAAAAAAAAAAAAAACCAGAACCGGAACTGGCCAAAACCGGAACCGGAACCGGAACCGCCAAACCGGCGGTTCCAAACCGGTTTTTCCGGTTCCGGTTCCGGTTTCGGTTTGGGAGGTTTCGGTTTTGGGTCCCTCCCAAACCGAAACCGGCGGTTCGGAACCGAAACCGGAGGTTCGGAACCGAAACCGGAACCGAACCGGACCGATGCCACCTCTAAGCTCAACTCTAGTATTTAGCTCTTCAATCCTCTGATGTGACTCCTCAGTTTGTCTCCTCGACTCTTCAACCTTATTCTTCAAATGCAAAGCCCACGAAGGAAGAATAGGTGCACTAGATACATGGCTTGAATCATATGATTCATCAAATAGTTTGAATGTATCACTAGAATCTCCCTTACCCTTGTATGACATTCTTGCCACACGAATTTCACTTAACTTGTCCAAAGGAGGTAAAAGCACATCATTCTCTTGATTCTTCAACCCTATGGCTAAACAATAATGAGAAATGAAACCCGGAAAAGCCAATTTCTTTTCCAACCTAGTTGAACATGCCACATTTTCAATATGCTCAATAAGCACTTGTCCAAGGTTAATGGGTTTACGAGTCACTAAAGCATATACGATCTTAATCTTTTCTCTATTAAGTTCGGTTGCATTAGTAGAGACAACTAGATTAGCACAAACAAATAAGTGAGAAAATGCACCAATCTTGGTAAACTCACTTTGCTTAATAAAAGCACGCTTGCCCCACTCGAAATTAATGTCATCACAAAGAGTTTTACCCATCAAATCAAGGTTTTCCACAACATCAATATCTAGGAGATCCGATTCAATCTCATAAAGCAACTTTAGAAACTCATTTAATTTCCAAGCATTAACTCTAAAGATAACTCCTCTCATTTTCATAACGGCATCTTTAATAGTGGTACTCTCCTTATATTCATGATAAAATTCCCTTACCATTGTCTCATTCACAACTCCTATTGAGTCTATCCAAGAGTTCCACTTTCTTTCACAAATAGCCTTATGAACATAAGAATCAACACAAGAGTTCAAGTCTATACCTCTTTCTTGAATAATCTTTTTGCATCCAAAGATTCCCAAATCCTTCAACTTGTTAGCTTTGGTAACTTTGGTAGAAGATGTAGGCTTAGACTTGTCCACGGAAATGGAAGAAACATTGCTAACAACTTTCTTATATTTTCCCATGACCTTGTATCACAAAAATACTAAAAAAAAAAAAAAAAAAACAAACAAACATGAGTGGAAACATCAAAGCAAGTTAGTGACCAATAAACATATACAAGGCAAAAACATTGTTTTTGAACAAATCAATATGCACATATATAATAAGCATAGCATCTTAAGATTTATCAAAAACAAGAATAATGCCGACAACCAACTTTCTTGAAGAATCATGTGAACAAATCACAAAAGAGAACAAAAAAATAGCATATTATGCTCCCCCTTGATAAACGCTCTATCTAAAATCTAGATAGACAATTGTTCACAAAAATCGCCACACATTCATAACTCAAACAATTTTCACAGTTATTTCAAATAAGCTCCATATAACAAAGAGAGTTACATTTAGATTTTCAATCACTCTCATATATCTTCAAAAATTGCTAGAGTATCAAAATACCAAATAAGCAAATGTGAGTGTGTGAAGATTTTGCTTCAAGAATATGAAATTGAGTAGTTTAGTAATTAAACATGCAAACATTTTCAACAACTATCCATTCTTAAACTTTCCATAAAAAGGTCAAACCGGTTTTCATCCGTATTTTGCTTTTAAAGAGAATAGTTTTCAACATGTGAGCGTTGTGTGTGCATGTGGCTTGTTTACCCGATTCTATTTGACAACCCGAGCTCATTTGATTATTCAACTAAACTCCATATAGCCTTTTTTGTTTTGTTTTGTTTTAGGCTTGAATCAAAGTATTTTTTTTATTGATTCTTTTCAACTCTACTTTGATTTTTCTAACGAAAACTTATACACCTCTTGACGGCTTTCACTCATCACAAAGGCGTAGCCCTTTCTAACATTGGGCGGCTTCACAACCAATGTGTGTAGCCCTTTTCAAGAGGATGCTCGTTGAGTACTATATTGCCGAAGCAAATAGATACAAACCAAAGGTCATTTTTAAATGTACTAATTAAAGAACTTCAAGAGTATCCAAAACTTACACATATATCAAACTCAACGACATAACAAACCATGTAAGAGAAGCAAAGTGCATTTTTGAAACCAAGTTTTAAGGCTTAAAAGCACATGATCAAAAAGCAAGTAATGAGACTTACTTAAGATCTCCACTTCTCAAGAGAGTAGCTTTCAAAAAATATGAAGCATATTTTTCAAAACTTGACACTCAACAATCATACAAATAATAACACACATCATGATAAGATCAATGTGAACAATTATCACCAAAATATCTTAGACAAGCAAATGTCAACGAGGACCATATAGACACTATATTAGTTCTCAAGTATGACATGCTATATGAAGTGATAAAACAATGAGTTGAAAGATGAAAGATGAAATATAGATAAGCAAGCAATGTGATATTAGATATACCTTCGCAATCTATTTTCATTAAATGCAAGACCTTCACCCTTTTTATGAGTCCTCTTGGCTTGTATGTCCTCATGACTACAAGATATAGGTGGGTCGATTCCAAGAGACTAAAGGCTAAGCATTTCAACTCAAACAAACGGAAATGACTTTCTCTAAGATCCTTAACAAGAATTATCACCATATAGATATCATGATATGCAACTTCTCAAAAGTTAATCAATAAATTTCGACTATCATAGCAAATAATGTAAGATAGCCAAGTTCATGTCAAGTTGTATAGATACAAAACAAAACAAGCTAAGTTTCTTAACAACAAGACACTAATCTCAAAGCTAACTCACATGTGCAACTTACATTATTGGTAAGAGCACTCACCCTTGACAACCTTTGTCTTAGGAGAATTAACAAAAACATCATCAAGATCCTTGTTGACAACAATGTTGAATCTAGAGTAAAGTTCTTCCACAACTTGATTCACAATAATATCATTAATACTCTTATTTCCAACATTTTAGCACCATATGCATTGTCAATTTTAACAAGGTTTCTATTCTTCATATTCCAGAAATTTTTAACATGCTTTGTGTCATTAACATGCTTTCCATATTCAAAATCTTTAGCAAGCTTAAATTTAAGTGCAATCTCTCTATCCCTGGATGCATTTTCCATGTTGCAATATTCAATGAATTTATAGCACTTGGACTTAATATGACCTACGGTATTGTAAAAATGACAAATGGGAACAAAAGAAGAGATTTTACCTTCCGAGATAGGAGAAGCACAAGTGGGACTTTCAAGGGGTACCTTGTTCTTCAATTTGTTCTTAGTCTTGGAACGTCTCTTCTTAGGAGCTTTCTTGTCAACTATGATCTCGCTTTTAAGAAGTGATGCTTCTATAAGCTTCTCCTCATTACCGCATCACTTGAGCCTCCTAGAGTCAAACAAGAGATGATCCTATCCCTTTCAAGAACAAACCCTTCAACTTCTTTAAGCTTCTTGGCAATAGTATTCTTTTCACCCCAAGTGCCTTTGAGTTATTGAAACAAACTCATCCACTTGTATCTTGATCAAATCCTTTTTCTCATCTAACTCACTTAAGGCTATCTTCAAACTATCTTCAAGACACTTCACCTTAGCCAAAAGTTCATCATAGGTAGGATTCTCACTTAAGCACACTTGATGATTTGTATCAACCTCATTTTCCAAAGAATCTTGACTAACATCATCCAGAGATGAGTAAGAAGCCATGAAGCCAACAAAGTTGCTAACTAGCTCTTTTTCACTTAAAGACTCATCACTTGAGCTCTTCTTATCACTAGAATCATCATCTTCACTCCAAGTGGCCGCCATAGCCTTTCCTTTCTTGTCCTTCTTAGAATCACCATGTGGACAATCCGAAGCATAATGTCCCATCTTTTTGCACTTGAAGCATTGGACCTTTCTATTGCTTTTGACTTGACCACTCCTTTCATGAGGTGAAGTAAAGGATTTATTGACTTCCTTGTCTCTTGAGTACTTGCCACTTGGCTTGGCTCCTTTCTTTAAGAACTTCCTAAACTTTCTAACCAACAATGTCATCTCCTCAGCATCTTCACTACTACTAGCTTCTTTCACAACCTTGAGAGCTAAGCCCTTGTTTTTAGCCTTTGGTTTCATGCACGCCTCAAAAGTTTGAAGAGATCCTAATAGTTCATCTAAGCTCATGATGTCAACGTCTTTGCTCTCTTCAATGGCGGTAACCTTGGCCTTGAACCTTTTTTGGCAAAGATCTTATAATCTTCCAATTTAGCCTCTCATCGGAGACAAGAGTACCAAGTGCTTGGCACTTGTTAGCGATGTCTAGTAGCTTATCTTGGAAGTCAACAAACTTGTCTTTCTCACCCATTTGTAAAACCTCAAATTGGGAAGTGAGCAATTAAAGATGAGACTTCTTCACCCCTTTAGTCCCTTCATTGGTGACCCAGAGTGTATCCCATGCCTCCTTTACGGTTTCTAGATTTTGGATGTAGCTAAATTGTCTACTATCCACACCTCCGAAAATAGCATTCACCGCTCGATGATGCCATTTTGCTAACTCGAACGCATTTGTAGACCACTCTCTCCTATGCTTGGAAACAGTCACTCTATTCTCAATTTTGTTGGGAGCAAGGTAACTTCTTCAACGATCATCCAAGCTCTCTAATCAATAGAGCGAATGTATGTCTTCATCCTCAATTTCTAAAACCCATAGTTGTGACCCCTAAGAAGAGGAGGCCTAGAATTCGAAGCCCCTTCGGTCATCAAATCATCTTGGAAAACTATACTAGTAAAAACCTAAGCAATTCACTTGGAAGTATAATCTGGATCTCGTCGAGTGCCGTTTGACGACCCGCTCTGATACCAATTGAAAGTATACAAATAAGGTTAAATTGCTTAAAGCGTACCTAGAGGGGGGTGAATAGGTTTTTCGCCTAATTTCAATTCCTTGAACAAACTTATGTTTATCCCTCAAGGTAGCTTTACATACAACATATAAACAGAACATCCATATATAGACAAGATATGCATATCATTATTTAAGCAATATCTACATATAACAAGTTGTTGTATGAGGTATAATATCACTAAAATACAAAAACAAAGAATATCTTGTATATTAATATTGTTCAAAGTTATTACAAGAGTGATCAAATATATCAATATACAAGAATAACCAAATATGAAAGATTACAAAACAAATTGATTTAAAGATGATTGTTCTACAAATCACTCTTTACAAGTACTTGTTCAAATATACAACACAAGAAAATGATATTCAACAAGTTAACACATACACATACACAATATAAAAGAGATAGAGAAAGAGACAATGAACACAAGATTTTTACGTGGTAAACCTCCGAAGAGGAAACATCCTCGGGTTGAATCCACAACCACAGGTGAAGCAAATCCACTATATGAAAAGGACATACACACTCAAGACTATCAACTCTACGATTTCAAGCTATCAAATCTTAATCTACCCTCGGGCTAGTGAATCACTAAGCCTACTCCCTATCCAAGGTGTGTCATACACCTCTAGGAAGCAACTTCCTATCCAAGGCTCTCAAGCCTCTAGGAAGATTCCCTTGCTTAGCAATCTAGATCACTAGGATCCTAGTTAAGCTCCCTTAGCTCAACCATATGGAGTACGCAACTCCTTGCTAAGACTTTCACTTGGTTATCCGGAACTCATTCCTAGCCAAGACTTTTAGGTCAATACAAAGCTTCACTCACTTTGAAAGAGACTTGAACCTTTCCTCAAGGCAAATGATCTAAGTGATGCAAATGATACAAATCACAATCAACACAACATAGAACATGTGATCAATATATTCTATGGAACAACTAGACCTAAACATGTGAGAACACAAGCATAAAAGTCTAGAAGCAAAAACATGAATTAAATTAGAGCATGTGCAAACACCTAAACACAAAAGCTTATAATTCCATTCACACATATAACACTTGAATATATCATAATCATGAAGCACAATTTCAAGATGTTATAAATATACAAATAAATGCTAAAAACCTAGAATGTATTCAATAAATAATCTAGCCAAAGATTTAGAGAAAGGATATATTGATAAATCAATTAAATCCTAGATATCTCTAAAAACACATACAAGAGCCTTAATCCAAGATTTCATTAATCAAAGGATCAAAATACATTTCAAGAATTATCAATCATAAAAGCATTCAATCAAGTCTCAAATAATCCTAGATGTCAATCTAATCACAATACAACTCTCAAACATGTGAAAATCATAGAATCAAATATTCTGGTTCACAAGTGTCTCTAATTAGACTATTGATTAAGAATGATTATGAAGCTATCTTTCTCAATAGCATTTACTAAACATATACATACATATAGAAGAAGAAACCCCAAGCAAATTGAAGGTTATAAAAGAAGAAATCACAAAGATAAAGTCAATACCTCCAAATCATGAGTTGTCACGATTTTCAAGGTAGAACACCTTAAAAACTCAATCAAATGACTACAAGATCACTTGGAAAATGTAGAGGACTCAATTACTAACAATCTCCAATTTGAATCACTCAAATTCAACTTCGTATGAAGAAGTTATGGTGTTTGGAAGGTGAGAAAATTGGAGAGAAAAATTCTAACGAGATTCACTTTCTTTCTTCTTTTTCTTCTTACTTGAAAATTGGAAGGAATGGAAATATTTAAAAGGAAGCAAGAGAGAGAGAGAAGCCACCCAATCAGGAGCCGCCATGTGTCATCCACATGTGGACAGCGTGTGACACACATGAACAGAGGGCTGTCCATCCCGTGTGTCACACGTGGCTGACACGTGGACAACAAGCTTAGCCTTTTGGCCTTGCTTGTCCCTCTCACGCTCCGCTAGCGTTCTTCAGCCGTATCCGGTCCTTCGAACTCCGATTTCGAATATGTTTTTAGATTACAGATCATTACTCCCTCACGCACAACGATGACTATGAAACTTTGACAAAAGGTTGAGAATTCATCTCAGAAAACGAAGACGAACACAACTCAATGAATGAGAATGAAAAGCAGCGTAGCTACATCGTTTGGACTCGAAATCAAATGTATGAGTAACGAAAATGACCGGGACTCAATAAGGAATCATAAGAGATCATGTTCAAGTCCAAAAACAATAAAACAAAAACATATAAGCACAATATCACATATGTATGCTGTTTCCTAGACATAGTCTTAGAACATGCAATTCTACAATGTATGAGAATTTGAGTTCAATGCATGAGCATGTAAAAACATGTGAATGTGGTATATAAATATTTTACAATGATGCAGGGACACATATAAATGATTTGTTTATGTGTGCCTATTGCCTTGAAGAAGAATGAGGTCTGTATTACCTTAATTGTGCAAAGTAGTCCATTCCCCTTCAAAGGCATCTTCTTGCTTGATCTTTTGGCTACATCTTTCTTTGAAGCTTCAAATCATCAACCTATGACCATTAATCACATACAAGGAAAACATCGTTTTGATATGGAATATATGCCAACACAAACTAAAAACCTAACATTTTCCACCCAAAAAATAAACAATTACAATATCCCTTGTGTTTCAGATTTAAAACTGATGAAATGTACCCAAGTATATCAAGTAAAATCATCAACAATTGTCAAAAAATATCGAGCCTCAAAATGAGAATTTATTCGATGTGGTCCCCAAATGTCACAATGTATCAAATAGAAAGGATCTTTAGAAGAAATTAAACTAGATGGAAAAATTGCTAAAGGACAAATTTCACGAACATGCTTTCAATCAAAATAAATTGTAGGATTTATCTTGGTAAGAATTTGAAGAGGACCGGATGATGGGTGCCCAAGACGCTAGTGCCAAATGTTGGAATGTTTGCGGATGGTGTATGCCAATGCTGGATTTTGGTCTTGTGCTAGGTAGTAGAGGTCATTATATTACTTGCCTAGGCCAATCATCTTCCTTATAGCAACGTCCTGCATAACACACAAAATCAAAAAATAATGTTACTATACATTTTAATCCTCGTATTAGTTTACTAATTGATAGTAAATTAACTTAGAATTGTGGAACTTTGAGGACTTCATCAAGTTTGATATGAGGCGTAACATGTAATGAACCAATTGACTCAATATGTGTCTGACTACCATATTGCAAACTAATGGTGGCTGAATTGGGCAAATTTTTTATGTCTAATAATTCAGTTGAGGAAGTCACATTATCGATGGCTCCACTATCAATAATCCAACATATATTCGAGTGTGGGGCAACTGAATTTTTAGATGATGGTATGATGTTACCTATGGCATTTACAAAGAGTTGTAAGTTACTATCATTCTTCTTAATCATGGCCATTAGTTGATTATATTCCTCAATTGTGAGTCTTGGTCCCTCATCAGCAGAAAAGGGTTTCGCTCCTATCTCTGGTGCCTTGCTTGTTTCCACCCTCACATTGTTTGCAGTTGAGTGGCACTGATTGGGAGGTTTCACATTCTTCTTCACGTTTTTCCCATAAATCTTGTGGCCTACTGGAAAGCCGTGTAGGTAGTAACACATCTCCATGCTGTAATGATCTCGATCACAATAAGAGCAGTGCAACAATGTCTTTTGCCTTTGAATCTGATGTGCTTGAGTCGTCTTGCTATTCTGATCTGCAAGCATGGCATGATGGTTCATGTTCCCATGACTGAGAGAGACTTCAACTTGCTTTTCTTGTTGAATGACAAGCGAGTAAACTCGACGTGTATCAGACAGAGGTTGCATCAATAAGATTTGTCCACGGATAACTGTATAACTATCATTCAATCCCATGAGAAATTGCATAACTCTCTCATTCTCTTCTCCTTTGTTGTGTTTCTCCAACCTACCACATTTGCAAGATAGCGCCTCACGATAGGATGAAAGTTCATCCCAAAAAGCTTTTAGCTTTATGTAGTAGACTGAAATAGATTGTTGTCCCTACTTATGTTCCACGATTTCTCGTTTGATCTGATAAATTCTCGAATCGTTTCCTTGAGTGAAACGCTCTTGTAAGTTTGCCCAGACTTCTGCTGCAGTTTCGACATAAATCACTCTGCTTGCTATGTCTGGATGGATGGAATTCAATAGCCATGACAAAACCATGTCATTGCATCGCTGCCAAGAAGGAAACTCATCATCTGTTGAGATATGTGGCTTGATTGAACCTATGACAAATCCAATCTTTTTCTTAGCACTCAAGCTAATTCACATAGCTCAACTCCACATGCTGTAGTTGTCCCCTTCTAGTACCTTGGAGACGAGTACAATACCCATGTGAACCGAATGATGTAAAGAGCAGGCGTTTAGACTCCTATGGTAGTCTTAGATGGTGTCAATTTTGTTCCGTCATTGCCTTTGTCTCCCATGGCAACGACTGTAACAAAAGATTAGGTTGCGGAAGTGTTTGGAAGATTTCAGAGTTCACCAAGTTTGGTGCTCTGATACCATGCAAAAGAAACTGAATGTTGAGAAATAGTTTATGTATTGAATTGAATCATATTGCAAAGAGAAAGTGAATATTTTTACAGTACATTAGCTAATCTATTCTAGGAAACGATAATTACAATCAATCAAAAATTAATGACATATATACAACCATATAATTAGCAAATCTCATTCTTAAAGTTATGTAGATCTTCATTATTTCTCGTAATAGTTGTTGTTATCCATTAAAGAATATATGTGAGTAAAAACATATAACTCATGCTTTCTTATATAGTACATGAATGCAATGGCTACAAAGGACAACAAACGGCTATAACTATTTTTAAATTTTTAATTAATAAATCAATCTATACATAGCAGGTTTCTTTGACAAAAGCATGTCCTATATATAATAATGTATAAACAGCCATAAACGGCCATGTTTCAACGGTTACTCTTATGATGACAAAAGCATGTTCTACTTAATAGTGCTTTCTGTGACAAAAGCATGTACACAATATGCTTTCTTTGACATGACATGTCCAAAGCATGTACACATCATGCTTGTTTAACTATTTAATTTTATTACATTTCACATCATTTTATTACATTTCACACAATGTACATAGCATTACCAACGCTACTTTTGAAGAACTCTATAAATATTCATTATTATCTTATTATTCATTAACACAACATAACCATCTTATTATTATCTTAGTATTCATCATTCACACTTCACTCAGAAAACACAATGCAACCATCCTATTATTATCTTTAATTTTCATCTTGTTGTCAAATGGAACCAGCAAATAGGTATGAGTATGAGTACGAGATGAACTTTTCTGATGAAGAAGAGTCGACTGTGCTCTATCAACAATGAGGGTTTCAACCTCTATATACACGAACTGTATTAATCATAGATCAAATGGATGGTAGACAGTATATTAATTGAGACCGAGTGGGAAGCCATGATCTTATTTGGAACGACTACTTTATAGATGACTGTAAATACCCATCGGAATATTTTTGGAGACGATTTCGTATAATGAAAAAAATTAAATGGTGTGAAATGTAATAAAATGATATGCAATGTAATAAAATTAAATAGTTAAAGAAGCATGATGCGTACATGATTTGAATAGTAAGAAAGGACATGTCATGTCAAAGAAAGCATGTTGTGTACATGTTTTTATTAAATATTTTAGAAAGCATGATGTGTACATGCTTTTTTGATAAAAAGCACTATTAAGTAGGATATGTTTTTGTCATTAGAAGAGTAACCGTTAGGACATGGCCGTTTATAACCATTTATGGTTTATGCATTATTATAGGACATGCTTTTGTTAAAGAAACCTGCTGTGTACATATTGATTTATTAATTAAAAATTTAAAAATAGTTATAGTCGTTTGTTGTCCTTTGTAGCCGTTGCATTCATGTGCTATATAAGAAAACATGAGCTATATGTTTTTACTAACATATATTCTTCAATGGATAACAAAAACTACTGCCACTATGAGTATGAAAGCTTATATGGCTACACCCAAGATACATACATTCCGCCACATGGTTACACACCAACTGATGGGACAAGCTCATTCAATCCGACACCTCCATTCGCTACAAATGAATTACCTCCCACTCCAGAAGATACTACATCGATACAATAAATTTGTCATCAGCAAGACAAAAAACTACAAGGGAAAGTTTCAAGAACTGGCAATCACACAAGGATGAAGCATTATGCAAGGCATGGTTACGTGTATCTGAGGATGTGATTATTGGCACTAATCAAAAACGAGATTTGTTGTGGTCAAATATTAAAAACATTTTTGAAGAAATATTGGATTACAAAACGACTCGTATAACATCTGTTTTGAATAGTCGGTTCAAAACGATTCAGTTGGATCTAAATAAATATTCTCCTTGCATATTGCGTGTTCAAACAGCTCCTACTAGTGGTTTCAATGCAACAGACATGTAATCAATATAATATATTGTTTTACATAAATTTGTAATACATCTTCACAATTATTTTGATAGGAAATTGTAGTGAAACACATCTTCCAAGAAACTCACGACAAACTGTTTAGATTGAAAGCATGTTGGGCTGTTGTGAAGGACACTACAAAGTGGTATAATCACGTGGAAGGTGTGAAAGGACAACAACATAAGGATGATACTAACAACTATCTATTTGACCTGAACTCAGAAAATTCAAGTGTCGATGAGTGTATGAGATCATCCCATGGACGTCCATCGCCGAGTTCAATCAACTTTAGTGATGATGGTTCACCGTTTAGTTAATCTGAAGGACTTAAACGTCCCTCTGGATGTAAAGCGTCAAAAGCAAGAAAACAAAAGGCAAAGCCTTATAACATAAATTTGTTATCTGAGGATATTCTCGGATATGAGACTAGAAGTAACGAATTATATGAACGTGGTGTAGCGTTGAAGGTGACCGCAGAAGAACGAAAAAGAAATTTTATTCGTGAGATGGAAGAAAAAAAATTAGAATTTACAGCAAAAGACCTTGTAGAGAGGGAAAAATAACGAATAATAGATGAAAAAAATTTGAATCAAAAATTATGTTTTGCGATCCAAACTCGTTACCCTTAGATGGAGCAAGAAGTTGGCTAATACAACAACAAAGGGATATAATGAGAAAAAATAATGGTGATGGTGGTTGTAGTGGTAGTCGATCGTAGACAATATTTTGTTTTCAATATTTATTTTTATTGTTGATGTAATTCAGTTGTAATGTATTTTAAATTAATAAATTATTTAATTTTAAATTAATTATAATTTGTTAAATAATTATTGATAGTGTTGATATTTAAAATAATTTATTAATAAATTATATAATTTATTTTAAATATCAACAATATTATTAAAGAAGTAATGATTGTTTAGAAAGAAAAAAAAAAGTAAAAAAAAAATAAAAATGGATCCACTTTCTCTTTCTCAATTTAGCCCCATTATGGGGAAAAGAGACCTAAATAAATATGACCTAAATGGGAAGACCTATTTTTTGAAAACAAGACCCATATTTGATGATGTGGCACAAATGGATCTTGTATTTGGGTCTCAATCATTGTGGATGCTCTAAGTGTCAAAAATTTAAACTAATAAATAAATTCAAATCTATATCTATACAAATCCTTTTTTTTTTTTTTTTTTGGGTACAAAAGAAGGCAACAAGCCCAAAAAGCAAGAATAAACTAAGAAATGAGAGGAACAGAACAAGTCCTGGAGGAAGCTAGACCTCTAGCATCAGCATAAAAAATAGCAGCAATTTATGGGGGAGGGTCTTCAAAGAACAAAATGCCAAAATCTTTTTCCTGGCCAAGGCGAGCTAACCCATCAGCCAAACGATTCCCTTCTCTAAAGACGCGGTTCATTCTACAATCCCAATCAACATTAATCAAATTCTTATAGCTTTGAATAAGATTAAACAAGGGATAGTTTGGGGTGGAATCCTTAACAAGAAGTTGCACAGTTGCTAAGGAATTAGTCTCCATATAAAGCTTCCTGAAACCAGGGTTCCAGGCCATAGATAGGCCTTCATAAGAGCCCCATAGCTCAGCTTCTAGCACACTACCTACACCTTTGTTCAACACAAAGCCTTTCAACCACTCCTTTAAGTGATTTTGCATGGCACCACCTGCAGTGATTGTGCCCGAATTTCCATTGCAGCTACCATCAACATTCAACTTCACCCACCCCTCACAAGGAGGCAACCACATAATCGAAATATAAGAAACATCATTGCTAGGGCCATTATTGTTAACATCCAGCCAATCTTTAACAAACCTGTAGATAGCCAAATGCGGGGATTGGGGAGTAACAAAATCAGCATCAAACACCTGGTTGCATCTCCATTTCCACAAAACCACATCACAGTAGCAAAAACCAGATAGTGAGGTAGATTGTGAAGGCTTAACTTAGTATTATGCAAGTTATCTGCGATCCAAACCTCAAAATCACCTTGGAATTCATTAGAAGTAGTGACACCTTTACAACCAGCCTCCCACACAGTAGTAGAAAACTTACAGTCACTCAAAAGATGGACAACAGTTTCATCGCCACCCTTGCATCTCGGACAAGACGCATCATTAGTCATCCCACGCGTAGCTCTTTGAACGTTAGTAAGAGTCTTACCATGAAGCAGGACCCATAGAAAATGTTGAATTCTAAGAGGGATCTTGAAAGACCATATGAACCTCCACGGCCAAGGATTAAAGTTAACATCATTAACACATCCACCAAAAGCTGATTTGACAGAAAAATCACCACTATGACTCTATCCCCAAATGAGCTTATCTGGGCCATTATGATTACCACCAACATGAATACTAGCCACACAAAAAACAATAGGCCAATGAAGGACCTCAACAAGTTGTTAAACATTCCACCTACCATTCAACAAAAAACAGTCAACAGTTTGAGACATACTATCCTTTGAGGCTCTAATGATGGCGTGGTTCTCAAGGGCACCCGTCCCCGGAACCCAATCATCAGTCCAAAATCTGATTTTGTCTCCACTACCAACTCTACACTTTAACCCCTTATTGAGCAACTTAGCACTATAGGCAACCCCTCTCTAAGTGTTAGACTAGTTATTACCCTTTGATAGGGCAATATTAGTGAGAGGAATAGTGTTGAGGTACTTAAATTTGAGAAGTTGACACCAAATTCCAATATAATTTTGCACTAAGCGCCATCTTACTTTAGCAAGGCTTGATTCATTTCCTTCATTTTCTTAATACCAATCCCACTGCTCATTTTAGGCAATTAAACCGTGTCCCAATTGATTAAATGAATAGCCTTCTTGTCATCCATATGACCTTAAAGGAAGTTCCTATTAATCTTGTCTAACTTGTGACAGAGGTCACTAGGAAGTTTGACAGATTGCATGGTGTAGACGAGCAAAGCAGAAGTTACAGCTTTGATTAGAGTGGCTCGTCCAGCAAGGGAGAAAGATAGATTCACTTTTCCAGGCCGCTAATCTCACAGACACTAGCAATACTTCTGGTAGCATCCTCTTTGATATTACTAGAACAGAAGATTCTAGATTTAGCAAAACTGACTTGTTGTCCAGAAAGATTACAAAAATCATCTAAACAACTCTTCATGATGTTGGCTTGATTAATGGTAGCTTGCCTAAAATGAATAAGGTCATTAGAAAAAATCAGATGTGAGACCTCAAGACCCCCTAGAGATCTTCACACACTTCCAAAACCCACCCTTGACTGAGCTTGTGACTAATCAAGTGAGACAATTTTTCCATACACAGAACAAAAATATAAGGTGAGAAGGGGTCCCCTTGTATGATGTCGCACCCAGGAGTGAAAGCCATCGTTTTTTCCCCATTCAAAACAACCTGATACTGCACACTAGAGATGCACCATATAATAAGATCAACAAACTTACCATCAATACCTACCTCCACAATAACGTTTCTAATAAAACTCCATTGCAATTTATCGTATTCTTTGGCAAGATCAATCTTCCAAGCAATATAGCATTTCTTTCCTTTCATAGTTGTATACTTATGAAGGACCTCCTGAGCCACGACAATGTTGTCCTGGATTTGCCTTCCAGGAACAAAAGCTACAGGGTTAGGACTAACATGGTCAGTCATGAGATTTCTAAGCCTTTGAATAATGACTTTACTAATGGTCTTGCAGGTAGTGTTGCAAAGACTAATATGCCTAACTTTAGGGACAAGAGTGATAAGAGTTTGATTAATATCAGCAAGAAAGGAACCTGATTTAAAGCTGTCCATAACTAAACTAACCACGTCCTTCTCACAAACATCACACTGATTTTGGTAAAATAAAGAGGGAAAACCATCCAGTCCAGGGGCCTTTAAACCACTAATACTAAATAAGTTATTCCTAACTTCCTTTTCTATCACTCCCTTGTTAAGACTGGCAAGCACATCTCCCTCCAATCTAGGGAATAAATAAGGCAAGTTATCATAATTGCACATAGTATGTTGTTCAACGAAAAGGTTTTGAAAATAAGTGATGGCAATAGCCTTCATGTTCTCTTTATCACTTCCCTAGATACCCTCCTCATCTTTCAGACCTTTTAGCTTATTAAATCTCCTTCTAATCATAGTAGCAAGATGGAAGAACTTAGTATTTTTATCTCCCTCCTTAAGCCAAGTGTTCCTAGACTTTTGAAGCCAGAACACCTCCTATTGCTCAATGATCAAGTTGTATTCATCTCTAAGCTTGGATTCAAGCCTAGCCAATCCAGACGTGTACCTCTCACCCATACTCTTTTGGATTCCTTGAATCCTAGCTAAAAGCCTTCTCTTATTGTGAAAAATACAACCAATAACATCTTTATTCCACAACTTCAAAGTAATGGACAGATTACACACCTTCTCAGATAAACTGTCACCATACAGGTCCCAGCTAGTTTTCACCAAATTGCCAAAATTCTCATGTTTGAGCCACATAGCCTTAAATCTAAAAGGTTTTAGAGAGCTGTAAGAGACATGAGTGCTATGGAGACTTAGAACAATAGAACAATGGTCCTAGGCAATTCTAAGTAAATGGCGAACATAACCCTCCACAAACAAAGCCCTCCACTCCATGTAGCAAATGCCATAATCCAATCTCTTTCAGATATCCTCTCCAACACCCCTTCTGGTCATCCAAGTAAAATTTTGCCCAATGAATCCCATATCAATGAGCTTATTACTAT
>OX940799.1:25547549-25654820 GCA_954870605.1 Acer campestre | reverse complement strand
AATCCCTTATCAATGAGCTCATTACTATTAATCCACTCCCCCAAACCTGTTTTCGAGAAACACTTCCTACCTCATCTTTTTTTCAAGCTACAGACAATCTCATTAAAGTCCCCCATGACTAACCAGGGACCCTTGAAACACTTCCGAATGGAACTAAGATAGCCCCACAGCGATCTTCTAACAATAGTACTAGGATTAGCATAAACAATTGTGATAACCCAAGCTTTATCTCCCACCACTACCACAACAATGATAGTATGTCTAGAACTAGCCACTACTTGAAGCTTCACATTCTTACTATTCCAAAGCAACCAGATACCAACAAAGAAACTAGCCGCCTCCACAATGAATCTGTCAGAAAACCATAATTTATCAACTACCTTACTCCCCTTAGAACCACTAATTCTAGGTTCTAGAATGGCAATCACTTTAAAATGGTGAAACTTCCTAAAATCAGAAATAATCCTATCAAAACCCTTCTTTCCTGTACCTCTAACATTCCACGTGCAAATCATAAAAAAAGATTAAAAGAGACTAACCTAGAGGAAAAAACGTATTCCAATACTACCTTCATTGCCTCTTTTAATTTAGAGGCAACCATATCAAATTCAACACCTTCAGCCATTTCCATCAATTGGTCAGTGCCGCCAATTTTCTCCCAATTAGAAGCATTGCATTCAACATTAGAAAGAAGAGAGAGCTCTTTAGATCCCAAAGAACCCAATACCTCCTTATGCAAGAGTTGTAAGACTACAGAGTCCTTAAGGTCCTTCTCCATATCATTAACCTGCAAATTCTCTAACTATGATTTACCTTTGTTGTTGACTCTTCCTTTCCCTGCTAGCTTCACAAACACATTTTCCTTGAAAGGTATGTTAGAACTATTCTTCTTCATAACACCATCCTTAAGATATTTATTAGAAGAAGAGCTAGGATGTTTCTTTCTGAGAAAGTCTCTGTTAGAGATTTCAGATAAGACATTATTAGAATGAACTATAGCATGAGCGCTCGAACCTGCCTAAGTGTTTCCCAAGTCTATTTCTCCCTCCATACACTATAATAAGATAGAAAATCTAGATCCCCTCACCTTCTTGGCACCAAACTTCACACCCTTACTAAAGGCCATCACTTTTTTAGGACCACTACTCTCCACTCCTTTCCCACTCTCTTTCCTAATTTCCACATTCTTTACCAATTTTTCAGCTCCATTCCTAGAAGTACCATTTCCATGCTTGGTGTCAATATTAGCTCTCCTAGAGTTAGCTATGTATCCATTACGCTTACCAGTATAAGCAGAACCCAAATTGTTTCTACCAGACCTAGCATACGAAACTTGCATCCAAGGTCCAAAAGTAACACTCTTAGCATCACATTGCACCTCCTCACTTTGCACATTACTATGCACATTGGTATTCTGCTCATCCATACCCATTATGCAGACATCCTTATTATGCCCTACCATTCTGCATTTGAAACAAATTAAACCAAGGTTTTCATACTCAACCTAAATACTCATATATTCTACATTAAGAGACCCCTTTAAAGGTTTTGTAATATCATCTTAATACAGATCCTAGCAAAATGTCCCCTAGCTTGAGATTTAGTTATCAGATCAACCTTGTATGTAGTCCCTAACATTCCCCCTATATTCCATAGAAGATCAGCATCAATCCATTCCATAGGAAGTTTGGAGAGTTTTATCCAAACCGACATTCTATGTATCTCCTCCTCACCAAGCACAAAATTGAGCCTCCACTTCTGGACAAAAGGTACTGATTGGCAATAACCTAGGGTCCTCCAATCAACACAAATTCCAAATCTTCAACCATCTGGAGTCTCACCACAAAATAACCGTCCTCCATGTCCGTGAGTTGCCAATGGCCAATTAGGAACCACTTTTGTCTGAGTTTGAGAGCATAAAATTGAGTGTATGGGGTCTCCCCATAATCTTCAGGATCAGGGCATTCGACCATGGCTTACATAGCTATTGTTTCAGTGTAGTCGATAGCTGCATAGTGGGTCCATTCAACCCTTCAGTAATCATGATATCTCCTTCCTTAATTCGTAACTTCTCTTTCCTTGTTCCAAAACCGGTCTAATTACCTGGGTTTGACTGGCTCAGTAGTTTCGATTTAAAGCTAGTGCCCACTGGAATCCTCAAATCCCCCCCCCCCCCCCCCACCACCACCACCACCACCACCGCATCGTCTTGTGATCGAGCTCGCTTGGCACTAAATCGAGGGTTTGGCAGTTTCTCTTTTAGCACCCCGCTCCCTTCCTACTCTATTTGAGATGAAAAAGTGAAGATTTCCTCCATAAATTGCAGACAAACACCAAAAAAAAAAAAAAAAAAACGGTGGTGCATGGCTAGGTTACACAAAGGGTCGTTCACGCATCCGGTTAGAACTTTCAAAGGAGCATTTTATTGAATCTAAAAATACAATTTCAAATCCTGTTTTAACCTGTGCGTGTAAATGTATTAACATATTCCTATACAAATATAAAATCATTGGGAATGGAAAAACACCTTGAAAATAGAAATCACAAGGCTCACCAAACCAAACAAACAAAAACTGAGTGCATAAGGATAAAAAGAAATAGAAGCTTCGAATATTCTAAAAAAGTTTGTGTACTTTAACTGTTTCTAACTTCTTCGATGTTTAGGATTCATGTGCTGACACAAAACATCTCTGATATAAAAGTGACTTAAAAAAAAAAAATGCCACATAAGATAAATAGTAGTCCGCGCTAATGTAGTAAAAAAAAAAAAAAAAGCAGACATTGTCAACATGACCATCTACTTTCAGACGATCCGTTGCACATTTATTTTTTCGGTTGACTCAACAAGTATTTAAAATTGATATTAATTTTTCATCTGTTTTTTATAATTAAAGAAAAAAAAAAGGAAAAAGGAAAAGAAAAAAATTGAACACATCATTCAAAATAAATGTGTTTTAAACAGAAGTATTGTAAACCAAATTTTAAGTTGATTGTCTATCAAGTTTTTTTTTATGTCACATAGGAAGCAAGTCTCTTGATATTATTGTCATGTCAACGATTTTTGATATGCAAGCCATTTTTGCATCGAAAATGCTCTCATAATAAACCAACAACAAAACAAATGGAACATTCAATAACATTCTTACTTACCATTTATATATATATATATTACATTATTACTGCTTTTGATCTTTGAATTTGATTCTTGTTGTGATAGGGATGGATTTGTCACCTCTCTTTCTATCTCAAGATTCTAACACGTGGAACGTGGAAGAAGCCAAGCTTGACTTGTGGCTAGACATGATGCCAGTTCAATTCTAACTGTGGAACTGAATCCGGTTCCAAAAAATGACAAATTGAACTAGTACCGTCGGTTCCTTGATTTTTTTTTCAAAAAATTTTTTTAAAGAATTTTTTGAAAATTGCTTTTTAAATTATTTTTTTTTGTTAGTCGTTGGAGGCCCAACGCCCTGCTAATGTCAGCAGACTGTTGGGCCCAACGTTCAACTGACATTTTTTTCTTTTCTACAAATACACCCACCCAATTCTCTCTCAATTATCAATTCTCTAAGTTTCCAATTCTCTCTCAATTACTAAGTTATTAAAATTTATTTTATTTTATTTGCAATTACTAAGTTTCCAATTCTCTCTCAAATTTAATTCCAACCATTTATTTCCATCAATTTTTTCACATTTTTTCTTCAAGGATTTTTACAATTCAATTTTTTAAATGGCAAGTGGAAATGTAAATGGTCCAAGGCATTCCATTTTGATGAAAGGTAAGTGTTCAAGGTGTTCCATTTTGATGGAGCAAATTTGGAGGATATGACTCATATTGGAAGCATATAACGAACAAACATCCAGACACACATGCCAGATCGAGTTCACAAGCTCAAATTTCCAGGTACGCTACCCATAACCAATAATTATTTAAATATAGTGATGAAAAAATAGAGAAAAATTAGCTAGAATGGTTGCAGTAAAACATTTACCATTTAGTTTTGGAGAAAAAGTTGGTTTTATTAATTATTGTCAACAAGTATTAAATCCTGCTGCATGTCGTGTTCCTAAAGCCACTCTCACAGAAACACTTCAAGAAAATTATTACAAAGAAAAAAACGAAGTTAGAAAAATATTTGAAAAAATATAATGGTCATGTTTCTGTATTGTGCCGACATATGGAGTGACCACTGGCGAATACATTCATATTTGGGTATCACTTGCCATTATATGGATAGTGCATGGACTATCCAAAAAAAATTCTTGCATTTTGAGTTTTTGATGATGCACACACTGCTGCTTATATTTTTAGATAGCGTAGAATTATTTTTCAAGAGTATAAAATTGAAAACAAAATTTTTACAGTTGGTTTTGATAATGCTTCCAGCAATACCGTTGCTATTCTTGCTTTAATTGATTTATGCAAACCTTATCTTGGTGGAAAAAAAATTTCATCAATGATGTGCATGCCATGTTTTAAATTTATGTGTTTAAAAAGAATTAGAAACTCCTCAAAATTTTATTTAACCTATTAAAGATGTCCTTTATTATTTGTGGAAATGAAAACATGGGCAAAATTTTGTAAACAAAATGGTAGGCATGCCATTAGATTTCCTCGTGATGTTCCAATACGTTGGAATTCTACTTATAAATTGCTTACTCAAAGTTATGATTATATGGATTTATTAGTTAGTTTTATTCAATATAATGTTAGTCACATTAATCTTTATTCAAGTCATTGGGATGTTTGTACAAAAGTTTGTAGTTTGTTAAAAGTCATTAATCATGCTACTAACAATTTATCTGGTATTTATTATCCTACAACTAATTTATTTATTATTGAGAGTCTTGATATTGCTGGTGTCTTTTCTCATTGTGCATCTGACTTATAATTACAACAATCTGTTACTGCTATGAAGGAAAAATGGTTAGACTATTATAGGGAGTTTCCAAATATTTATTTGATTGCAATGTATTTTGATCCAAGCTATAGATTAGAAATTAAATTTATCTGAATATCTAACTGCTTATTATCATCAATGGTTACAACTAGATTATGACGTTGATGCGTCTTGTTTTAGAGTTAAGACATTATTGTATGAGTTATATGATGAATATCTTAGAGTTTATGGTTAATCATTGAACATAGATGTTCCACAAACTCAAAATGTATCTCATTCCTTATCATCCTCCAGATTTATGAGTTTAGGGTATAATCTGTTATCCAAAAAAATCAAAAAATTACGAGGTTCTTCTTCATCAAGCTCAACCACGTGTTCTGGGCTTGAATCTTATCTAGGTACCTCTTTTGAGTTTATGGAAGACAATGATGTTAAAAAAATTGATATCCTACACTAGTGGAATGAGCATGAAATATACTTTCTAGTCTTGGCTATTATAGCCAAACAAATTCTTTCAACACCAGTTTCTACGGTGGCTGTGGAACAAGTTTAGTGCCGATGGAAATATTCTGGATGCAAGACGTTTGCTTTTGAGTCCGAAATCAATTAAGATACAAGCTTGTGTTGATGGTAGGACCAAGGCGCAAAACAGACAACAAGAAATCGATCAAGATGTACCCTACGATTTCTTCAAAGATGACCAACCTAGAGGAAGTGGAATGGATGATCATGACAACGCTTAGTTATGGTGCCACCTCTTACCGGTACACCACGTGTCCACGTCATCACCAAACCTACAATACAAGGTAAGAGAAATACGTGGCATTTGATTCCTCTAAACCCCAAGAGGATGTAGGCAACTTAATTATGGTAAAAATTAAGTGCAATGCCAATTTTACATTTTTTTAGTTTTATTTTAATATATTTTTTAATTTGCCATATATTTATTTTATTTTAATTTCGGGTGACCTAATAAAATGCATTTACAATTTTACATGTTAATTTTTTTTAATAATAATAAATATAAGAAGAAAAAAAAAAGGAACCGAAACCACTGGAATCGGGCCTAAACCATGGAACTGGAATTGGAACTGGAACCGGCGCCATGACTACTTGTGGCTATGTATGTGTTGTATAGTGATTATTGGATATCTAACACTATAAACAGGCACATCACCACTTAGCAAAGTTGGTAATGCACCCTTTCCACATAAATGGAATTTAGAATTCAAAATTAGACCATCCCAAAATCTCGTTTCACTCTATTTCTATATCCAATCCAAAAAATAATCTAAATATCCAATCTAATATATATAATTGGTTTAATTTAATCCAAAATAAATACAAATACTTCTAGTGTGGTTTAGATTTACAGGTTAGAGTTAAATTTAAACTAAATATATATAGTGGTGTGTATTTTCGGTTTGATTTGGGTTGAATCTTAATGTCAAACTAAACCAATATTTATCGGTTTGACTATGTTTCAACCCAAACCGAACCAATGTGATTTGTCAAACCGATTCAAACCAAACTAAAAAAATTGGATTTGTTTGGATAGATTTATTGGTTTAAGTTTAAACATAGGTGTTATTTAATTATTCTGAAAATTAAGAAAAATATTATATAATTAACAAATTAACAAGTATCATAACATAAAAATAAAACTTTTCAAAAATAAATAAATAACAGAAAAACAAACACATGTTCTAAAAAGTATTAAAAAAAAGGAGTAATTATATTTTATTTATTAAGGTCATGTTTACTAACCAATAATCAAATTCAGGAAAGTAATTAAGTTCATGATTTCAGAATTCCAATGTTTATTAATTTTTTAGGGAATTAAGTTACGTGGACTCTAATTAAGTTAATAATGATAAGTGAACTTGATTCCTCCCACTCACCCTAGGAATCAAGTTCTCTTTCCTAATTCAAAAATGTAATTCAAGTCTATTTACTAAATTATCCTCACTTATAATAATTAACAAAAAAAACTGTATTTCCACTTTATCATTCTCGTTTTGGGATTGTATTTTTACAAAATTATCCTCACTACAGTACGATTTTTTTTATCGTAGATTTCATGAATATACATAAAATCTTGATGATTATTATTATTGACTTGTTACACCAATTCTATATTTATATATATCAAATCTAGAATGAAACCAATTATATATATATATATAATATATTTTGAGAATGAAATGCCTTTAGAAAAAAAGTGTAAAAAGAGAATTGGATTGTCAAAACAAACTCTATAATAAATTCTATGGCAATTACCACATAAGTCCTAAGTTTGCATTTTAGTGGATTACGCATTCAGCCTTATTGTGGGAGTGGCAGAAGATGGATCATCTGACGGTGCATGATGACCAACCGATCGATGAACCGGAGATCAGATCAGATGGTCAGCAAATATGAGATGTAAACACTAGGTTATGAAGAGCAACTTGCTTATTCTAAAAAGCTTCCATTTTATGATTTTTCATCATAAAAATAGAACTCTTACAAGGAGTCTAAGCCAGTCTAGTGTACAAAATCCCACTATAAGTTTGTGTAAATTATTCAGCCAACTGCAATGGTGAAGTGCATTTTAAATTGCAGCTGAATTTGAGAATGATAACGTGCAACCAACGCAATTATCCCTATGATCAATCAGCTAAAAGACCAAGTCAGGACGTGTCAAAATTGTTACGACTGCTTCTTCTTCTTCTCTAAATAAGAATGGTTTCGTTGGAAGTTTAACACAGCCCATACCAGGTGCCACAAACCGATTTCTGGCCAGAGTGCAGCTGGAGAATACAACAAGCAGCTATTCGTTTGCCAAAGCAGGAAATTGCTGAGGCGGGTCTCACCAGAACTTCGTATTAGGACATCTGGATCAGGAGCTACAGCCATGTACATATGCTTTTCAATATCTATCGAATTCATCATTATAGGATGCTCTCCCTGAATCTTCTCTTTCTGTTCAATTCTACAAGCTTTTGATGCTTCAGCTTCAGCTTCATCTTTATCATCACAGGATCCTTTAATCACACCATTGCAAGCTTTATCCAATTTCTGTTTACATGAGTATTGAATTGCGTGCACAATCTCATCACCGGAAGTATAGGCCACACAGACTAAAAGCACCGCGTTGGTGTTGTTAGCTGTGGCCATCATCGCTTTCTCTGCTGCAACCCTAACAGGCTCACTCAAAAATTTCAAATTCCCTATAAAATATACTCTGATACCATACTGATTCACAATACTTTGTTCCTTAAGCAGCCCATTAATTTTATCTAACAGTAGATCCATCAGGTTTTGAACCTCGCTGGGCTGTCTTTTAAAATTTTCAATGCTGAAGGCATAGATTGTCACGTACTTGACTCCTAATTCATAGCAATAATTAAGTATAGACATCAGAGATGAAAACCCATCCTTGTGGCCAGCCCCTTCTTCCAGATTCTTCTTCTTACTGTACCTTCGATTTCCATCCATGATAAATGCAAGATGATTTGGTATGGGTCCAACAGAGAGAAAACGAAACAAGCACCTTCTCATAAAACTACCCAGATTGCAAAACAACTGATCTGCAGTACCCCCATCACCATATCTTCTCATTTTGCAAACCTGAACTTATATCACCAATTAACCTGTTTAAAGCAATTACAATTAGTTGACATTGATGCAGAATGTTTGCTCTTCAAATTCAATTGAAAATAAACTCACATAGATTGAAACATAAACAGTATCAAAAGCACGAACTAACACTGACCCCATTCACAGAAAACTTTAGCTCCTGAGTAGCCATAGCTAAGGTTTTGATACTGGTTCAGTGACAACACATACATAGAAATAGATATGAAGTATGCAAACGAGACTGACAAATTAATATAAACTATTGAAATCACACTCATTTTAATTAAACAAGCTACTTTAACTAAAAAAATTAAACAAAACAATTAACTTGAGCCGTCGAGCATTTCCTCAAACACAAGCGAGATGAAAATTAAATAAGTAGAATTTTCACATAATTTATAATCTAACTAGCAACCAACAAAAGGGAAGAAAAGAAAATCAACAACTCACAGAGTAATACAGACAGCTGACTTTACGAGTCAAACCACAATCAGGGTCATGATTAACATCTGAATCACCATTGATCCCTAGCAATTAAAGGGTCATCTATTAGCCAAAGAGTATGAAGACAGCAAAACCCACCAAAAAGAAAAAATATAAAAGGAAAACAGTGGCTTGTTGTCCACTGAAGAATTCCCCCTCTAAATCTAACACTAACCAAACAAATAGCATCTGTTTATTAATGTAATAAGAATCAGCGGCTGTGGAGGTGACGAAAAAACTTTTCATGGTCCACTCTAAGTCCAATATGATCGAAAGACGTAGAGTAGGCCCAGTAGCCTCTCTAAGTCATGGGAAATACCTTCTCTGTCTGCAACAGTAAGAAAGAATACAACCACGACGACTAGTCAAAGAAACTCCCGATTTTTTGAATTAGGATTAGTGCTCACTATTAAGAACTTGGTTCTGACTTTCAACAATTAATTTTATTTTTTTTGAAGGGAACAATTAAATTGATAATTAATATCTAAAACTTCATTTTCTACATAGTTTAGGCCCTTATTTAAAGAAGTTTCACTATGCAATAAAAATCGGCAACTCTTTGAGCCAAAACCTATTCAAGAAAAATGAACTAACTTTATTAGGACAATCAAGTCTCCAGAGAGAGTTCAACTAGCCATGCTTTTGCAATTATATATTTATATTTCATAACTGAAACTGAAACAGTGATCCTATGTTTTAAAGCACAAGTACAAGAATTACACTCTAACAATAGCATTAACCTTTTGGGATTTTAGCAAAAATGCCCCTATTTTGAGTTCAACTTGCAAAATCACCCCTTTCATGGAAAAAGTTGCAAAAATGCCCTAATCTTCCCAAAATACCCTCACTTAATTCACTAAATTTTTTATGGGTAGATAATATATGTTGAAATTTTTCAAGACTGAAACAAAAATTTAGTAGCGAATGTTCAACATATATATTATCAATCCATAAAAGTTTTAGTAGTTGAAACAAAATGAATAAGACTTCAAAAAAAAAAAAATGTGCTTCGGGTCAGGGGGTGACCCAATACCCGAAGCACAATTTTCAAGACACTTGTAATAGATTAATTTCATGAAACTCTTTAATAATATGACAGGAGTATCAAGCATAGCAACAATGGTTCAGATATTCTCTACAATCGACCAAATAATGTTGGATTCTCATGATTGGTCATATTAGTCTCCATTGATCAATGTTACAAACAACAAAGAAGATGAATATGAAAAATATTGTTGTATGTATAAAACCACAAACAACATTTCCATTAGATTAGAACTTAGAAAGCAGACTAACAATGACAATAATGATTAGAGTTTAATATTGAATCCCGACTTGATAATATGAGTATGACCAATGACCAAATGAAAGCTGGCCATGCAAGATTGTTCATGATCTTGTAGAACAACTAGGATCAGCAGGCTTTTAACAAATTCATAAGTTGAAAGTCCAACCAATCCACATACAAATCAACATAATTAGCTAGCCAACATATCACTACTACTACAATGTATACTCTCGAAAAGCATACATCATATTATACCATTCACCTGTCTTAAAAAAATCATATTAGTAACACAAAAGTTTGAGAAGACACCAATAGCTGACAGAGTTTACACACTAAAATACTGAAACTGTAGTCACTACGATTCACTCTTTAATACTGAAACTTTCAGTATCTTCTGTCTAATAAGCTCAAAAGACAAAGATATCTACATCATCTAATTTCTTTGCAAATCCACCCAATTTTGTTATAATGAACAGAGGCATCCAAGTGAGTTGGACAGACCGGTTTCTTCCTTCAGATCTGTGCTTTGGGTAGGCCTGACCCGAAGCATCAGGTAGGGGTGACCAAAACCAACCAGGCTAATTCTGTTTCCAAATAATTCTTTGTGGTGGGAATATCATAGAGAATTGTATTAAAAGAATTGCACTCTTGCATGTTTTGAGTTTGAGAAATGGTAAAAGACAATATTTTTCTTTTTTGAAATAGTAATGTTTTGAGTTTTGGCCTGAGCGTATTGAAGTCTCTCTCACTATCATATTGATCCATTCAATCACAATCATTCAAACACAATGCCATTCAAAATCTGGATCAGAGAATAAATAATAATCGGAAACATGAAGGAATAGCCTAAAAAATAATTGGACCAAAATTGGTTGTGAGTGTGTGTGTGTGTGTGTGTGTGTGTGTGTGTGTTGAACCTTAAATATAATATATATGCATATATATATATATATTATATATGAAAACAAACTTATTTACAACATATTTAGAATAAAAAATTGTTAGTACTTCTAATGTTGCAATAAAAGTTGTAGGCCTGACAATAATCCTTGGTTTGGAAACATCCTCTGGATTGTGGTAGGGGTGGTGACCAACAAATTAAACAAACCCATCATAGAAATAAATAAAAACCGAACCTTGGGGTGAGCAGACGAAACCGGAATTTCTTTAATGGGAGGATTGTGATAGGGGTGGTGGTGGTGTTGTTGGTTAAGAGAAGGCCTGACAACGTGGTGGTTGTGGTGATTGACATCCAAAGGAGGCCGAGGGTGAGGAGGATACGAAAGTAGAGAGCAGTGGTGAGGTGGGTACCCACCCTTACTGAGATTGGCGACGGTGACCATCTGATCTGTTGAATTGAGATGTGAAGGCTTTGGTATGAAGCCAGGAAAAAAGGATAAAAGGGGAAATAAATTGATTGATCACACTTGAATTGGAAAAGGACACCGAGGGAATTAAGGCATTGTGCAAACGAAAACTTACCCTTATGAAAACTTAAGGCTCTTTTATATATATATATATATATATAAGATATATATTACAAAGAAAAGAATTAGAGCCTACAACAATATAGTCCATTTTTAATTATTGAGCTATTGACCTGAATGATACAGTAACAATACACTTAAAGATGATTAAGAATTAAGCGCTTGGCAGAGAACCGATTAGAATAAGTGTGTGAATAACAGTGTCCGAGACATATATAGAAAAGCCTTTACACTTATTGAACATCCACTATGTTCTTTCATTGAGACATTTCCACAAACACGTTGTACGTGGCAAGTAAAATATAAAGCAACAGCAATATTTCAGAAAATTTGAGTACAATTACAAACCCAATAGCAAGACAAAGACAGAGAATAGCAGAAAACAATTACAAGCCCGTTTCAAGTTTCCATGTTTTGTACTTATTATGAGATAAAACTACTATGCACATATATAATTACAGTTTAATTATCAACTTAAACTCTGATTCAAAGCAACATGTATAGTATTCAAGGAAGGAAACCCAAAACAAGAAAAGCAGAAAGTGGTGAGTAGAGGTGGAAATCTTACCAAAAACAAGATCCCATCAACAATCTGCAACTCATAGAAAGTGGTGAGAAACATGAAACAGGAGGAAGCTGAGCTCCAGATTCTGATGGCGGACGTCGATGAGAAGCCAAAGACGGTTCAGATGAACAGTTTGGCGGTGGCTGCCAATTGGCCGTGAGAAGAAGTGAGGGAGTGTCCGAGTGAGCGGTAAATACCATATATAGCAGTTGACTTGCGCCTCTGCTGGTAAACTTCATTTTGGTCCCTATTGTGTTTTGCATTCTCACTTTTTGAACAATATATTTTTAATTTTTTTTAGATGACCTAAATTATGACAAAAATCTTGACAGTAGAACATAATAGAAAATACAACAGCAACTAAATTATTGAAATTTTTTTATTACATTTTTATATTAAAAAAATGTAAGTGAAATTAAGTATTATTATTAGATTATTTTTTACAATTTAAAGTTTTTTAAAAAGTTAAAATAAAAATTCGAACTTCTCTAATAGATGTAAAATAATTATTTAATCGTTCAAAAGCTTCTATTAATTTTGAGCATTACACATGTGAACAACAAGTCTAAATATTTATAAATTATAATTATATTTTCACGAAACATAAAAAGATATAAATAAATAAGAGTTACAATGAATATATATCCGCATTGGTGAAATCGGTTTGCATCTTTCCCTTTGTTATTAGCTCATCAATCACCTCATCTACATGAGTCAAAGCAAAATCTAACGCAAAATCAATCACTCTCCTCTTCACTGCCAGTCATGTCTTCCTCCAAGTGAGCATTATACCTGTGTTGCTTATTTGCGAGGGAGATTTGGACTTACAGATGAGGCAATGAGTGTTTTTTGGTGTTCGAGAAATCGGCCGTCTAGACCGATTAATCGGCTCAATATAGCTAGTCGATAGCAAACTGAGGTGAGATGGCCAAATCACCAATTAGAGGACGATTAATCAATCAAATCGTAGATTAATCGGCCAAAAATGAAATAAATAATAATAATAATAATTGATTGGATTTTTATGTAGGAAAATTAAAAAATAGATCTAAATTCGTCGGCCGATTAATCACCGACTAATCGGCTTAGGCACTAAGTCTCTACCCGATTAACGCCTAACGCTTACTAAAACACTGGTTTTTTTAGATCAAATAAGAGCATATGGAACTCAAGTTCCTCCAAGTGTTTGGGGAGCTTTGCTCGGAGCTTGTCGAATCCACAAAAATAATGCCTACAAAAAAATTTAGACAACTGTAGTAAGAGATTAAAATTTAAAGGGGTATTGCTAACAGCTAGTACTTTTTAAAGAGCTTTTCAAAATTTTATAAAAATACAAGACAAAAAAGGATGTTAACATATTTTAACTTAATTAAAAAATGTCTACTTAGATACAGCGAAGCAATGCCATGTAAATCGTAAAAACTATAACATAATCCTTTTAAATTGATGTATTTAAAACTATACACTTTCCCAGTCACATGCCATATTATTATGACAATCGTGCCTCACAGGAATATAGTGGAATAGGCTATGATTTGACCAAAATCACCAAATGCCTTCACGAACAAATTATAGCAGGTTTCAACATTAAAATTTTCGAACCTCTTGACAGATAACTAAATCATATGCTTCTTTACAGCTTAACAACTCATCTATTAAACAAAATTAAGGCATGATCGAATACAAGCATTCCGTAAATATTTCAAAACCATAACTAAAAGACCAAAAGAGTTTAACTTAGAGCATCTCCGATGTTAGTATGGCTTGTAAAAAAAATAGATACCACGGTTGTATACAATCCATCAATAGAAAATAAAATTAAAAAGTTGAATAGAAACCAAAACTAACACAGTTGAATGCTCTGACGTCTAAAACCCAAAAGTCATCATCTCTAACTAGAAATGGCCAGTCTCGAAATCAAAATTGCTCCAACCAGCTGTTGACATCAACATAGAAAATATTCCAGATTTTGTTTTTCATAATTTTACAGTGACACATGCATCCTCATCATCACCTTCATTGTATATTTGCTTATAAAAACCTTTTTGGAGGCAACAGCAGTACAAATCACAGCTGTGTATGTGTGTCCATTGCCTTAATCAAGCAAACAAAAAAAAAAAAAAAAAACTAGTTTTAGCTTTGGTCCAAGAAAACTACATACAACACCAAATTTTCATAACACACAGGAAGAAACAAAAATTGGATACATAAAATTAATCACAAAAATAAAACTAAACAATTTGCCTCGAGTGTTGACATCAGAGAACCCCAATACATCACACATTTAAAGGCCATTATATAAACTACATTCAACCCAAAAAAATCATTAATTCAACAAATAAAAACACTCAACGTCCAACAAAAACTCTCTGCTCTAGACAATCCTAGAAAGCATAACCACATAAAACACTAGAAAATCAAATACAACAGAAATTGGAAACAATCCCACAAACAAAAAACTGAAATTTACCATTTTTCAAATCTATGCCAGATTCTTCTGTGTTGATATTTAAAGAGAACATGAAAAAACAAAACTAGCAAGAAAATAAAAACCCAAGTCATATAATTGTTTATATGATTCAAAAATGCATTTTCAATTAGGGCTCAAAAAATAAATGGCACTATTTGGACCAGGTTTTGTAAGAAAGTCACCATTTTAATAACTTAAGTTCAAAAGGCATATTATAGTAAACGGATAAAAATGCCCCCCACAATAGCCTTCTTCACCATTTTGGTTTTTTTTTTTTTTTTTTTTTTTTTTTTTTCCTTTCAAAATCCTCCATCAATGGAAGTGGAACTAATGAATCGACGAACACACATACACCGACCAATCGATGAACACACGTACACCGATGACAACAGTGGACCATGAACACGCATACATCACCGTCGATGACCACGACAAAAAAAAAATTGTTAAAAATGCTCGTAAAAAGCTTAGAAAGGCTCGGACAGTTCATTAAAAGACTCAAGAACTAGATAAAAAGTCTCAGAGATACAAAATTAACAACAACAAAAAAAAAATTGTTGAAAAGGCTCGGAGAACAATTGAAAATGCTAGGAGAACAAATGATAAGGCTTGGAGAACAAATATAAAGGCACGTTTGGCACAGAGATGGAACATGACAGGATAGGACGGGACAGTTGTTCTATATTGTGTTTGGAATGTTTGGGACGGAACTGTTGATTGTACTGTTATGCGTTTGGTATGGCTATGACAGAACAGGACAGGACAGGACAATTGGTTCAAATGACCAAAGTGCCCCTAATATGTATATATAATATTATAATATTATATAAATTATTATATATATATTGTTGTATATTTAATAATTTTTAATAAATTATATATTATTATATATAATAATAAAATATAATATATATATATAATATTAAATATATTTATATATTATTAATATTTATAATAATATATAATATTATATAATAATAATATATAATATATATTGTATTATAATATATATACATGATATATTAAATATTATTATATATAATATTTATATAAGATATATATAATATATTAAATATTATTATATATAATTATTATAATATATTATAATATATATATATACACATTAATAATATATATTATTAATGTATATATATTATAATATATTATAATCCTAGGGTCTTGGGTGAGACAGAATTTGATGATTTTTGTCCCACCTTGTCCCGTGTTGTCCCATGCTAAAGTCATGTCAAACGTAGGACAAGAAGAAACTGTCTCATGTTGTCATGTCCCATCCCGCATAGCAAACGCCTCTTGCAGAGAAAGAAGAATTTGTTCTAGCTTGAATAGAAGAAATTGACCAAAGTGATTTTTTTTCTTATTTGGGTCTTTCAGTGCCAAGAGAGAAAGAGAAAGAAAAGAGGGCGAGTAAATGAAAAATAAAGTACAAGAGAAGAAATGAGCGGGTTGCTGACTAAGCACAATGATGGTTGTCCAATAAACCTTCTGAAATTAGAGGGTAATCTTGACAGTGTCTAAAACAAAAATGCCACCTTAGCTTTAGGTTAAATATTCAACCACAGTTGCATTGGAGAAGAATATTTTAACTGATTAGTTGTTCATCCTACATGACATCTATCTTTTTCACAAGCCAACTAGCATTATAGTGGTTGATCAAGGTGGATTTGAAAAACTTTAGAATAGACTCAATAGCAACCCTGAAAAAGAGCAAATTTTTTTTTTTTCTATATATTTTCTCAAATAATTACTGCTGTTAGGTTTTTGGTTTGTCTTGGCATATATTCCGTATCAAAACGATGTTTTTCTTATATTTGATTAGTGGTCTTAGGTTGATGATTTGAAGTTTCAAAAAAAGACGTGGCCACAATTCGAAGAGGAATGTGCTACATTGCATATCAAAGGTAAAATTGACCTCATTCTTCTTCAAGGCATAAGCACACACACACATGGCATTCATATGTGTCCCTGCATGGTTGAACAACGTTTTTATAACACTTTCACACACTTGGTGATATATGCTCATGCATTAGATTTATATTGATAAACATTGTTAATTGCATGTTTTAGGACTACGTCTAGGAAACGGCATATGTGTATGACATTATGTTTATTTGTTTTTATTTTATTGTTTTTGGACTTAAACATGATCTATTATGAATCCTTATTGATTCCCGATCATTTCGGTTACTCATTCATTTGATTTCGAGTCCAAACGATGTAGCTACGCTACTTTTCGTTCTTATTCGTTGAGTTGTTTTCGTCGTCGTATTCCGAGATGAATTCTTAACCTTTTGTCTAATTTTCGTAGTCGTTGTTGTGTGTGAGGGAGTCAATATTTGTAATCCGAAGACAGATTCAAAATCAGAGTTCGGAGGCTCGGATACGACCAAAGAACGTGAGTGGAGCACAGGAGAAGCAAGCTCGGCCAAAGGCCAAGCTTGGCTGTCCACGTGTGGGCCATATGTGACACATGACCTGGACAGCCCTAACAGCCCTTTGTCCACATGTGCCACATGCGCCCCACACGGGGTGCTGACATGGTAGCCTCTAATTGGCTTACGTCTTCTCTCTCTCTCTCTCTCTCTCTCTCTCTTCTTTTTAAATATTTTCATTTCCCTCCCATTCTTTCCAAGAAGAAAAAATTAGAATTTCACACCAGAATTTTCTCTTAACTTTTTCTCACCTTCCAAACGCCATAACTTTCTCATACGAAGTCGGATTTGGTTGATTCAAGTTGAAGATTGTTTGTAATCGAGTTCTCTACTTTTTCAAAGTAGTCTTGTAGCTGTTTGATTAATTTTTCTAGTGGTTCTACATAGAAAACCGAACCAGCTTGTGATTGCAAGGTAGTGTTCATACCTTTGTGATTTATTCTTTTATAACCTTCAATTTACTTGAGGTTTCTTCTTATATATGTATGTATATGTATGGTGAATGCTATTGAAAAAAATAGCTTTATAATCAAACCTAATCAAAAGTCTAATTAGAAACATATATGAACTAGTTTCTTAGATTTTATGATTTTCATATGATTGAGAGTTGTATTGTGATTAGTTTGATATCTAGGATTATTTTGTTAAGATTATGCTCAACAGCAAGAGTGTAATATTGTATTTGACAATCTTTTCATATTAATAAAGTGATTTCTGTTTTTAACAAAATCTTATAGCATTTATTATAATTGTCAAAGTAAATAATCATAAGGTCAAAAGACTATGAGAAAAGAAGAATTGTTTGTACATCTGGATATGTATGAGGTAGACATGATTCTTTAGTTAGTCTTAAATAATGTTCACAACTTAAGTTAGAGGTTGGGCACCTTTATCTTGTTAAAGTTGTAGAATTCTTTTACTAGCATTTGAGTGGGATCAAATGTGTTATGATGAGTCTAAAATCATCGAAGGGTCTTCGAGTAAAAGAATCTAGTGCACTGGGTGCATTGAACTGGATCACAATGAAATACTTTTTTCTAGAACCGTCAATAGATAAAAATCTTTTCATTATCAAGACAATCGGAGAGTCTATCTTAATCCTGAGATAAATGATGGACTTATGGTTACAAGTGTTATCATTTGAACTATTAATGAGTACGATCATATAGCATAGTCTATCCTCAATAGTTTAGTGGTATTCATTTGCTAATCGATAGAGGATTTCATTTATAGATATGGACATCGTGGCTTTATTTATTAAATGTGAGTAGAATATCATTATATGGATACTTTGTGGTTTTGGATATTAAATCTTAACGTTGAGTTTTCAATAGTAACTATTGAAAGATGACTTCTGAACAAGTCATAATATATATATCCAAGTTCAAAGTGTGGTCATATGAGTAAATATGGTAACTTGGAGGGCTATAAGAGGTCTATGAGCTCTTGACGATTATTGATATTCTTCACGATGATTCACTATCTCCTATAAGATTGTCTAAGGTATGAATGAGAATCGTTAACTTATTCCATCTTTATTTAAGAGTGCAATTTTAGTTCTTTAGTGGAATGAACTAAAATTAATCCACTAAAGAACTAAAATTAATAGATTGAACCTAAATGAATCATTTGTTGATTGTGATTGAGTTATATCTATTGGAGCTTAAATTTAGATAAGCCCGCCAAGATTCTCAATCTGCACGGACTTGCATGAATCACTTGATATATTCTACCGGCCTATTTATGGGTCTATTTAGAATTGTATTTAATATATTAAGAATATAATTTGCATATTATTTATTTAATGGGCTGTTTAATTATATTAATATATTAATAAAAGGCATGTGGGCTTGTTTCTTTTAGTAAGAATGAGTCTAGTTCACATGTGAGCTTTTTTATTAAAGTCCAAATTGATTAAATAAAATAAGAAAACAATATATGGCCCAAGTTATAGTCATGGGTAAGGCTATATTTATTAGCCCATTATATTGTTTTGTTTTATTATATAATTAAATGGAAATTAATTAATATGTTAATTAATTATTTAATTAAGAATTAAATTTTTTTTTTATTAGGAAATATGTTTCCTAGTAGTATACTACTATTAGTAGTATATTAAATATAAAAGATTTTATTTGTCTAATCAAATTAGGAAGTATTTTATATAGTCACAAATACACTAAAGAGTTGGATTAGGATTTGTATATAATATATATGCATGTGGAATATATAGTTGGTATATAACATATATGCATGCGGAATATATAAAGATTATATACATGCATGTGTGCAATATAGAGTATGCAAGTTGAATTCGCTTATATAGGCATATATATTATATTGGTATGAAAGATAATATCTAGATATATAATATAATATGGGCAAGAGAATTCATCAGATATTATACATACATATATGCATTCAAAATGAAGAGATATATATGGCCGGTGTACAATATATATATTATATATAATGCATGCACTGTTTTAACAAAACAAAAACTTTTATAATGCATGCAGTGTTTTGAACAAAACAAATATATTTGAGTTGCGTGCAAGTTATATATACATATATATATATATATATATATTCTTCTTCGTTATTTCAAGAACCCTAGTTTTTGCAATTGAGTTTTTTTTTTTTTTTTTTTTTTTGCTAGAGAAAAATAAAATCTAATTCTTAGACTAGTGAAAAATTAGGTCAAGAGAGATTGAGAAAAGAGATTGTTCTTGTTTCGATAGTGCACTACTAGCCTTTACATCAAAAAGTTTTGTGCACAATTTCGAATAAGGTTCACGCGAGTTTCAATCTAACGATTGTGAATTCAAAAGTGATCGAGACATTCTTAGCAATCTTTTGGAGTTTATTGTGACTAACATAAATCAAAAAAGTTTTGTTGTCCATTCTCAAGTACACAATTCAAAGAAGGGAGACCACGCTCCTAGGTGATTCACGTTCGTGATTGGATTGGAAGATCTTACAGATTACCATCGACGCATAGTCAATCGGATCACGTGACAAAGGTATGATATCTTTTGGTGTATATGTTTGATTAATTAAAGGGTTAAGGTTCAAACTTAGAAAAATTTTAAAATATACTAAACTTCTTTTAGTCTCGCTTCCACCGCATGCAACTGTGTTTTCCCTACATATTTGAGACTTGATTGAATTATTTTATGATTAATAATCCTTGACATGTGCTTTGATCCTTTGATTGATAATATCTAGGATTAATGCTTATGTATATGTTTTTAGAGACATCTATGATTTAATTGATTTATCATTATATCCTTACTCTAAATCTTTGGCTAGAATATTCATTGAATACATTTTATGTTTATAGCATTTATATGTATGTTTATAGCATCTTGAATATGTGCTTCATGTTTATGATTTATTCAAGTGTTATTTGTGTGAATGAAACTAGGAGCTTTTGTGTTAGGTGTTTTCATATGCTCTAGGTTTAATTCATCTTTTTGCATCTAGACTTTTATTACTTGTGTTCTCACATGTTTAGGTCTAGTTGTTCCATGAAATGTCTTGATCACATGTTCTATGTTATATTGATTGTGATTTGCATCATTTGCATCATTTGCCTTGTGAAAAGGTTGAAGTCTTTTGTTAAAGTGAGTGAAGCTTTAACTTGAGCAAGAAGACTTGGCTAGGAATGAGTTCTAGATAGTCAAGCAAAAGTCTTAGCAGAGAGTTTGGTACTTCGGATAGTTGAGCTAAGGGAGCTTGACTGTGACCCTTGTGATCTAGATTTCTAAGCAAGGAAATTTTCTTAGAGGCTTGAAAGCCTTGGATAGGAAGTTGCTTCTTAGAGGTGTATGACACATATTGGATAGGGAGTAGGCTTGGTGGTTCACTAGCCTGAGGGTAGATTAGGAGATGATAGCTTGAGGTGGATATCATTGTGTTGATAACCTTAAGTGTGTAAGTCATTTTTCATATAGTGGATTGCTTTGCCGGTGATTGTGGATTCAACCCGTGGATGTTTTCTCTTCGGAGGTTTACCGCCTAAAAATCTTTGTGTTCATTGTCTCTATCTCTATCTCTATCTCTTTATTTTTGTATATGTGTATGTTTATCTTATTAGATATCATTCTCTTATGATGTATATTTGAACAAGTATTTGTAAAGTGTGATTTGTAGGACAATCCACTTTAATCATATTTGTAATTGTAACTCTTCCTTATATAGTTCTTTGTGTATAGTATATTTGTTCATTCTTGTAATCATTGAACAATATTAATATACAAGTATTATTTGATATTGTGTTTTTGTGCTATTATACCTCATGCAACTAATTGATATATGT
This sequence comes from Acer campestre, assembly GCA_954870605.1. Taxonomy (NCBI): domain Eukaryota; kingdom Viridiplantae; phylum Streptophyta; class Magnoliopsida; order Sapindales; family Sapindaceae; genus Acer; species Acer campestre. Next base: position 25,633,234 of record OX940799.1, on the reverse strand, counting down.
AGACAATGCCTAAATGATAAAATGCTTATCTTGTCTATGTATGAGTGTTTCGTTTATATATTGTATGTAAAGCTACCTTGAGGGATAAACATGAGTTTGTTCAAGGGATTAAAAAAGACGTAAAAACATATTCACTCAACCCCCCCCCCCCCCAATCCAGGTACGCTTTAAGCAATTTAACATTGTTTGTATACTTTCAACTACTTTTAACGATATTTGCATTCTTTGCTTGTTTGATCTCTAAATTATAAAAAATACATCAATTTGGTTCTCTATTACTATATTAGTCAATCATTAGTTAAATTTAACAATTCTAGTGTCTTTTTAATCTTAAATATGAAATATGTCATGTGTTCACATGAAAAAAAAAAAAAAAAAAATCTTAAAATATAGGGTTTTATCGAAAACTAACCCATTTGGAACTCTCAAGTTAACAACTAATCTCTTTTTGAAAAACTTGTAAAATTAACTCATTTTTCATGCTTAAGTACTATATACCCTTATTTACTCACTTTTTTCTCTCTAGATCTACCCATTCTAAACCTCTTATTCCCATTCATTTCCTCTTATTTCCACATCTCCCCACCACAACTCATTTGACCGATCTCTCTCTTTCTCTTCTCCAATTTTTTTCTTTTGTTCCCTCTTCCTTCATTTGTCGAAATAAGCAACTCCACCATTAAGCAAGTAGAAACAAGCAACTCCACCGTTAAACTCCACAAGGGTTCCTTCCATTGAAGCTTTGAGGTGAGTTTTTTTTTTTTTTTTTTTTTTGAACATTTATACTTTATACTTCTCTTTAATCTCTAATTTACATGAATGTGTGTATTATTTTTATGAAAATAGTTAACATTTACATAATAAAGCATGAGTCTTGTTTGAATTTGTTGTTGTTGTGATCAATTTAAAGTTTATACATATATTTAAAGTTTATTTATTGTTGGAATGTCTTATTTACTTAGATTTGTATATTAGGGTTGTTTATTTTTGTGAAAATAGTTTACATGAATGTAATAGAGTATGGGTCTTGTTTGAATTTGATGTTGTTGTGGTCGATTTTCCATTGTAGTAGTGAATCTAGACAATTGATAGTATTTTTTTGAAAATGTGTCCAACACTTTTTTCTCAACGGTGTTTGGATTTTGCAATTGTGTTATGAGATTTACAAACTCAGTTCGGAATTCCAAACACCGTTAGGAGTTAACAGTGTTAGGAATTCCCAACTTAGTTAGGAACTTCTAATGGCGTTGAGAATTCCCAGAGACATCTAGACTTCTAAACAATGTTTGGATTCAGAATCATATATATATATATATATAATAATAGAGTTTCACAGCACCACATGTCGCCATATGATGGTTTTAGAAGTAAATGTAATCATATATTCCTAATATCTTCTATTATTAAATGTTTTTTTTTTCCTTTCTTCAAAAAATAAAATAAAGAAATATTCCTAAATGCTACAATTAAATCAATTTAGTAAATAATAATAATAATAATAATAATAATAATAATAATAAAAGCAAATAAATAATAACCCTTTCCTATTCAACCTTAATGTGAAATATGTTTAATTCTTAAACTTTTAAATGTAATCATTAATTCCAAATTATAGTAAGGCATTTAGACATTCAATGCATGTCAATTGTAGGAATGTCAAAAGGCCACTTGATTAGGTAATGTAAATATCATAACAACTAATAAAGTGAAGAAATATTCCTAAATGCTACAATTAAATCAATTTAGTAAATAATAATAATAATAATAATAAAAGTAAATAAATAATAACCCTTTCCTATTCAACCTTAACGTGAAATATGTTTGATTCTTAAACTCTTAAATGTAATCATTAATTCCAAATTATAGTAAGACATTTAGACATTCAATGCATGTCAATTGTAGGAATGCCAAAAGACCACTTGATTAGGTGATGTAAATATCATAACAACTAATAAATTAATATTTCAGTTATATTACCTCTTGGTATCATAGCAACATAATTAAAGTTGTTATACTTCGGTTTTAATATGATTTAATTTCCCCATTATCATTTAGTAAATGTTTTTATATTCCTCCTTTTCAACTTTTATATCAAATATATATATATGGAGAAAGATAATAATATTATATTCAATTGTTTGCTACAAATGAAAAGGTAGGTAGGTTTTGTTACTTTTTCTAAGTTTTAAACATGTTCATGCTTATAATATTATTGATTTTTTGAATAGGCACTTTTAAAAAAATATCTACTACTGCATCACCTACAGATTGAAAGGTAACTTTTTTTCTTTTTTCTTTTTTATTTTTTTATTTTTTTATTTTTTTTAAGTATGTACTAATATTGTATGGTGCTTTGCATAGAAACATAAGCATGGGTGAATGTATTGTTTTTTAAAGCATTAGAATCAATATCTTATGTTTTTAAATTAACCATAAAAATTGAACCTGAAATCCTCAATTGTTATGGGAGATCGAATTTTTCCCTAGAAACATTAATTTAAAGGTTTAGTTGTCTATGATTAGAAACAACCTTAAAGAATAAATGAAGGATGATCATATTCATAAAGTTTTATCTTTATGTTAGATCTTATTCTAGAATAAATATTTTTAAAACATCTGATACAATAAAATTTTATATTCAATACTTTATATTCCATTGGATTTGAATCCTTTTTAAGAACTATTATTTGAGATTTAGCCGGTGGTACCTTAGTTAGCAAAATTTCAATTTTTAAAGCAATTATAATCTGATTTACTTTTCTCTGTGCAGATTAATGGATATGTCAAATTTGTTTGTTAATATATGCTACAAAAGTTTGCTTAGTAATGTGATTGAAACTTTAAAAATTCGTAAAATCAGTTACGGATACACATTTGAGGGTCCAGGGCTTTTCCGAGCATTTGTTTAGATCGATCTTAATAGTCCATCAAACTACAATAAACGAGTGTTTTTTGGTCAGGCTTCAAAACATAGAATTGAGTCCAAGCAAGATGCTGCTAAGAAAACTATTGACTATCTGCAAAAGAAATACAAAATTGACATAATTGATATCAACTTCTCAAAAAAGCAATACTATAATTGGTGTTATGACCACTACAAAGAAGGATACAACAAGTCAGTTGAGGAAATTAAAGCATTGAAAGCCAAAATTGAAGAATACGAAGCAATTTTAAAACATAAATCTGATGTTGATTGCAAATCATCTACGGCTGATAATTTTTAATATGATTACTATTTCTACTTTCATTAGAAGTTGTAGTTTCTATATAAAAGCCTCTGAGTTTAAATATCGTAGTGCCACTTCGTTTTAAGAATATTTTGTACGATCATTTGACCCTATCAAAAATAAAAATTTAAGTTTTCCTTGTAGACTATATAATTGCCTTTTTTTATTACCTCCACGTTTCTCAATTTCAACTTAATAAAATAAACATCATACAAGCCTAATTTTTATTATTACAAATTAAAGAGTGTTATAGTGTCTTTCATTTTTATTTTTTTTTTATGTGCAACTAATTTAATTAGTTCAATGTCTCATGTGTTTTTTGTAGGAAAAATATCAGAATCAATTATTAACATCATCACTTAAAAGGTACACAATTCAAATCATCAACAAAATCGAAAATGTTGTTTCTCTATATATGTGAAAATAATATTTATTCTGATACGAAGCTTTAGATGAATTAAATCATCCATTTAATTCAATGCTTTTTTTCCCATACAAATATAGAGCTCAACATTAATTTTATTTATAAAAAGCACATTATATTTTCCAACTTTTAGATGTTTAGCAAGGAAAGGGCTAGAAATGCTAGGTTACATAGAAGAATCATTAGATCAAATAATGATAGTAGAGCATTTCGTCTCAACCGTCAAACAAAAAACATCAAAAGCAACCCTGCAAATAATCAGCCTCCTACTACAGTATCCAGTAGAATTAGAAATAACATTTCTTGAACGGTAGTTAATGACGATGGAAGCATAACAACAACCACAAATGTGGAAAACTTTAACCTCCATGCCATTTCAAATACAAATTTTTGTGGATACACTTTGGACTCAGTTCGAATTGCTATTGACAAATCTTTGGGAGTACAACCAACAGGTTTGAAACATAACAAGATACACATAAGCCCATTACAATATTAATTAATTTAATCTTCATGTCCGAGGACAAGTTCTTACATAATTTACGTTTGTAAAATTAGGAGAAGGAACAACGTTACAAGGAAACAATACATATAACATGATAGAAAGACTTCAAACAAGCCCAATTAGTAAGTATACTATTCGATGTTTTTGTGGGAGATTTATTCTTAGTTGGCATCATTTAGGACACTCGAGTAATTAATTCAAAATTATCTTTAAATTATCGTAGGAAAGTTCATTGAGCCGTGGAATTTCGGCGCACTAACACACATTTGCCAACATTGTGATGCCATTATGTGGTACGAAGAGAGAACTAAGAAGCATCAAAGGTTATTGAATCAAAAAAAATTCACTTTGTTGCCAAGAAGGAAAAGTACAACTACCTCTTTTGAGAGAAGCTCCTCCATTTCTAAAAGATTTATTATATGATGACAGGAGACATGCAAAAAAATTTAGAGAAAGACTTAGAGCCTATAATACAATTTTCTCTTTCACTTCTATTGGTGGCCAAATTGACAATACCATTAACATTGGAGGCGGTCCATATGAGTATCGAATAACAAGACTATATCATCACAAAATTGGCTTATTACTTCCTCCTGTCGGTCAACAAACTAAATTTGCGCAATTGTACATTTATGATACGGAGAATGAAGTCTCAAATAGAATTTGAGCAGTTACTCAGCATGATCACAGACCTCAACTGGATAATTCTATTGTTGAGGGATTAGTAAAGATGTTAGATGAACATAACCAATTGGCTAAAGTATTTCGCATGGCCTGAGAACGATTTGTTGAATCTTATTTGAGCCCAATTCGTATAAGATTACTGGCAGGATATTCACAGGCTGGCAGTGTGTACAATTTACCAAATGCCTCAGAAGTAGCAGCGCTTATTGTTGGAGATTTAAGTGATATGAACAATAATCACGATGTTATTGTTGATGATAGATCATTTGGATTAAGGAGAATAAGTGAGCTTCATCCATCATTTATGGCAATGCAATACCCTTTACTGTTTCCGTACAGAGAAGATGGATTTTATGTCGGTATACCTTATCATAACAATCAAGGCAAACGGAAAACAAAACGAAGTATCCTAACCATGAGGGAATATTATTCTTTTAGAATACAACAAAGAAATAATGAAACTCAAACTGTCTCACAGTCTAGGAGGTTGTACCAACAATATCTAGTTGATGTTTATACATGCATTGAAAAAGAAAGGCTATGTTAGATTTGTTCAAACCAACCACAATTGAGAGCTGAATTATATAGTGGCTTGAAAAATGCAATTCTTAGAGGCGATACAACACCGGCTTTTGTTGGAAAACATATAGTATTGCCATCAAGTTTCATAGGTAGCCCTCGATACATGGCACAATATTTTCAGGATGCTATGGCCATTTGCAAATGGGCAGGCAACCTAGATTTGTTTATCACCTTTACAGCAAATCCTAAATGGCCAGAAATACAAAGCTTCTTGGATATCATACTTGGGCAAACAACAGATGAGAGACCAGATATTATATCAAGAGTTTTCAAAATTAAAATCAATCACTTCATAAGAGATTTAATAAAACACAGTCATTTTGGAAGAGTTTCAACAGGTATATTATATAATCCATTTTCTTAACTTACAACAAATTATAACATAAGCATGTTGATTAAATTAAAGTCATTTTCTTGCAGCTATTTACACTATAGAATTCCAAAAAAGAGGTCTACCACATGCTCACATAGCATTATTTTGGCACCTTAAAGATAAATAACAATCAACAACTGATATAGATAGAATAATTTATGCTGAGATCCTAGACCCAAAAATAGATCAATTGGGATATGCAGGCTGTCGTCCAATTTATGATACATGGCCCATGTGGCGAAGCAAAAAAAAAAAAAAAAAATCACCATGTATGAAATAGAAGCATTGCTCGAAACACTTTCCAAAAAAAAAAAAACTGCCATCATATTAGGCTGGATGAAAATGGATTCTCAGTCTACAAACGAAGAGATATCATATTCTTTGTAGAAAAGAATGGGATAAAACTTGACAACAGATTTGTGGTGCCGCATAATATTGATTTAGTGGTGAAATATCAAGCTCATATAAATGTTGAGTTTTGTAATAAAGCACGATCAATAAAGTACCATTTCAAATACATGAACAAGGGGCCTGATAAAATAAGAATGATATTGGTGGAAATTATATCAATCAATGATTCTACTGGCACACAACAAGTTCGTGAAATAGACAAGATACATTCATTTCTAAACTATCGTTACATATCTGCATTAGAAGCATACTAGAGAATATATCATTTCAACATTCAATATCGCATTATAGCTGTCAAAAGACTACAATTCCATTTATCGGATGAGAACGTTATCACCTTCAGAGATTCAGACCAATTAAATGATGTGCTTAATAGAATGGATTCTCGAAAAACAATGCTCACAGAATGGATGAAAGCAAATGAACTTTATGAAGATGCTAGAGAACTAACTTATGTTGATTTCCTAACCAAATGGGTTTGGCACCAAAAATATAAAGAATGGAGAAGAAGACACTCAGGCAAAACCATTGGACGCGTTACTTATACACACCCAACATCGGGAAAGTGATTTTACGTTCGAATGCTCCTAAACATTGTTAAGGAAGGGCATGGCTTTGACGAAATAAAAAATATTAATGGAGTGACCTATCCAACATACAAGGCTGCATGCTAAGCACTTGGCTTACTTGAAGGACATAAAGAATGGCACGATGCAATTTCAGATGCGGCACAATGGGCTACAGGGCATAAACTGTGTAAACTATTTGTAACACTCTTGATGTTTTGTGAAGTTTCAGATCCATTGCAGTTATGGGAGAAGAATTGGTAATTTTTAATAGAGGATATTTTGTATCACCAGAGACATATTCTATGCTTTAAAAGATTAACCTTGAGTGAAGTTCAACTACAAAATTATGCACTCCTTGAAATAGAACATATTTTGCAAAAGAATAATAAATCCTTGAATGACTATCCATCACTTCCAACTCCAAACCATTTGTTACTTAAAGAGTTGGGTAACAAATTAATGCGAGAAGAACTGGCATATGACACCGATAAGATGCTCTTAGAACACAAGAATTGCATAAAGAGCTTAACAATGAACAAAAGAGAGTGTACAAAGTGGTTCTCAATTCAGTACAAGAAGATAAATATGGTCTCTTATTTGTTTACGGAGCTGGAGGAATAGGGAAGACTTATTTATATAAGACTATAATTGCACGTTTGAGAGGCGAGGGAAAAATTGTACTCGCAGTTGCTTCATCTGGAATTGCAGCTTTGTTACTACCGGGCGGACGAACTGCACATTCCAGCTAGCTTAACTCATTTGCAAAAGCAGCTTGATCATTTGGGATGAAGCACCAATGGATCATCGAAATACATTTAAAGCAGTTGATAGAACCTTAAGAGACATTCTTAGATTCGATGAGGTAAATTCAAATGACAAAACTTTTGGAGGGAAAACAACACTTTTAGGGGGAGATTTCAGGCAAACATTACCTATAGTCCCTAGAGGTTTGAGAGAAGACGTGGTTAAAGCATCAATAAATATGTCTGCCATATGGGACTATTGTCATGTATTTGAACTCAAACAAAATAAGAGAATCAAAGATTCGACGTCATTTAGAGAATGGGTATTAGCTATTGGAGATGGAAAATTGCCTACAGTATGATTAGAAGAAGAAGATGAGTCATTGTGGATTAAAATACCAGAAGATTTGCTCATTCCAGTGGGAGAAAACTATATTCAAAACATTGTTGCAAGTAGTTATCCAGATATTCGAACCAAATACATGGAACACGAGTATTTACGACAAAGAGCAATACTCACTCCCAAAAATGACACTGTCGATGAGATAAACACCTATGTTTTAAGTAAGATTCTAGGTGAGAAAGTTATATATCTAAGTTCTGATTCTATTTGCAAAGCTTCAAGCGATGTGAATGAGCAAGACATCCAATTTCCAGTAGAGTTTTTGATTACATTGCATTTCCCTGGCCTTCCAAATCATCAACTGGAGTTAAAAGTAGGCGCACCAATCATTTTGCTTAGAAATCTAAACCAAAGTGCTGGCGTTTGCAATGGAACTCGATTAGTTATCACACAACTTTCAAAATGGGTACTATAAGGAAAAGTCATCACAGGATCAAACATTGGCGCACAAGTTTTCATTCCAAGAATTATTATGTCTGCAACAGAAAGAAAATGGTCATTTGTACTGAAAAGTCGGCAATATCCCGTCTGTGTTTCTTTTACGATGATAATAAACAAAAGCCAAGGACAAACACTGCAACACGTAGGGATTTACTTACCAAATCTTGTTTTCTATCATGGACAGCTTTATGTTGCTGTATTAAGAGTCACGTCACGACAATGCCTGGAATTTTTAATCCAAAATGTCGAAGGAATTCAAAACAGATACATAAAAAATATAGTATATCATGAGATTTATGCTTCATTAAACGAGGGTAAAAACAAATAAGATTAGGCTGCTTTCAATTTCAAACAACATTATTTTCTTATTTAAATAATAGTAAAAAAATTATATAAATGTGAATTGTAACTTTTAAAAAAAAAAAAAAAATTAAACAAAGGTTAACAAATAAATAACAACAATTTCCATGTTTCATCTTCAATACTGGTCTTACCTCGATGTAATGATAAGTGACTACACAACATTCAGAAATCTACAAAAAGAGAGAAGATTTTACCATTAGAGTCAAATTGACAAGAAAATGGAAAGCATTAAGTACAAAGGTTAACAAATAAATAACAACAATTTCCATGTTTCATCTTCAATACTGGTCTTACCTCGATGTAATGATAAGTGACTACACAACATTCAGAAATCTACAAAAAGAGAGAAGATTTTACCATTAGAGTCAAATTGACAAGAAAATGGAAAGCATTAAGTACAAAGTTCAACAATAACTTAATTTCCATTGACCTGATACTACTTGATCAACAGATAATTGACAATACCTTTAATAATAAATGTTTCCAAGAAAAAGTAATTGTCAATAGAACTTTTAGATATCATTTACAAAATTATACTATACATTACATTCATAATAACAATACTTATTGCAGGGTGACCATATTCATCTCACAATCCGAAAAACATTTGTCAACAAATTCGAAAACAAACTGTTGGAAGGCAAAGTATACGATATATCAAATTTTAGGGTAGTCAACAACAAACAAGCTTACAGAGTAGTCAATCACCTTTACATGATAAATTTCATGTATATGATATCGATCAAAGAAGTAGCAAAACATGATGACGGGATAGAGCATCATAAATTTGAATTTATTGGATTCAAAGATGTCAAAAACTTTGCATAAGAATTCCTTGTCACATAAGTAGCGACCTGCACGAATGGTGTAACGACTGGGAAAACAATCATACACAATTAACTGACGAAAAAATTTATAACAAACAGATTTTCAACTTGAAATATATATTATATCCTTATTAATATATCTTTATTTATGTCTTGCAGATGTTTATGGAACGCTTGCAACGATGCCCAAATTGCATGATCAAATGGTTAACAACATACCCATAAAGAAATGAGAGCTACAAATACAAGATTTGAGGTAAAGTATACTATGATTAACATTCAAACCATAACACCATTTCTAAAAAATATAATATACAAACATTATATATTTATATTTAATAAAACTACTTGCAGAGGGCAAAAACTGAGGGTCACTTTGTGGGGGGAGGTAGCACATGAAATTACAGATGATTATTGTGAACAAAATTGTCAACGATCAATCATTATTGTAACATCGGCAACATGCAAGTCATTAAGAGGTAATAATATTGTATATTCATTATTTTAGATCTGCTAAACATAGGTACATAATAAAAGAAATTACTAATTCTACACAAAACGAATTAGGGGAAACATATCCATAGGTATGTAATAAAAGAAATTACTAATTATACTCAAAAACTATTAGGGGAAACATATCTATCAACAACAAATGCTACCAAGATATATTTCAACCTAGATATTCCAGAGGTTGCCGAACTAATTCAAAGGTACATATACTATATTTTTAAACCACATAATGTCCTATTTTAGTTACTCAACACAACAATATCCACCGTTATGAACTGTAATCCATCTTAAGAAAGCCTAATTGTCACACAAATTGAGTTACCAAAAAGTGACAAAATCAACAAAGACGCCACTCCTTCAAAAAAGGAAACAATTGAACAGATATTAGCAATGCACTCGGAAATGATTCAGAGGTACCGTACTCATTTATAGAATATGAATTAAAAACCGTGTTTACTACAAATTATCCACTATAATCTCCATGAATATTAACCACAAACAGGTCAGAATTGTAACATGCGTTGCAACAGTAAAGGGAATAGATTCTAACAAAGGATGGTATTACATTTTCTGCAAACAATGCAACAAGAAACTCGCCAAACTAGAATCATCATTCTGATGCGACCAATGCAACAAAGAAGCAGAATATCCGACACCAAGGTAACAAATTACATAAAACTTTTTCATATACAATTTCATATTTCATACAAAAATTAATTACTTCTATTTCACAAATCAGGTATAGAATAGAAGTTCAAGTTGATGACAAGACAGCAAATGCAACATTCATAATATTTTATACAAAAGCTGACAAAATAATTGGAGTACATGTCTCAGATCTTTACAATGGAAAGAATAAGGTATGTCCCCATGGCAAAAAGACAACTACAAAAACATAAATAAAAATATATATATTGCATTTTATTACCAAATAAGTTGATGTAATAACAATTGCTTAAGAACGTGATCAACCAAATGAGATACCAATAACTCTTCGAAGGATAATTGGTAGAGCCTATCTATTCCACTTAAAGTTGGACTCCTTCAATTTGAAAAGAGGCTACTCAAAGTTTACTGTGCTCAACATATCCCCAATGGAAAAGAGCGACTCTTGCTCCAGTGAGACAAAACTTTCACCAAAGGTAATTCCCACGAAATTTGGATATCATAGATTAATCTAACAATTTCCTATCAATGAAATTAATAGATCCTTAAATAATACATGAACAAAACAAACATAATCCTAGTTCAACATCAAGTATACTGGCAAAAATATAGTCAGATGAATCAAAAGACTCCAACTTACAAGACTCATCAACTTACTCCTTAACAACACGACCTAAGGAGTGTGGCCATGATGAAGAAGTTCAATAAAGGAATAAGTGAATATGCATACAGGAGTAATTTATTAGGCAAATAAAACAACAAATTATATTTAAATTTACATTCATTATAATGCATAAACAACACAAAACATCATTCAACTTTTTTTTTTCAAGACAACTATCAAGAAAGAAAGAAATTGAAAGGCATATATATATTGCAAAGTATCTCAACATCTAGATTATTCTATCCATCTTCATAAAAACAATAACAATTTGAATGATTTATTTTTCCACCCCTTTATTATATAATTAAACTAAACTCATTTTATTTAGACCGAATGCTTTATATTATATGGATGACAATATACTCTTAAAAACTACAAATTGTTGAAGTATGAGCTTCCCTGTCATCTACCAACAATTTATAACCTATTGAGGTTAACATGACTTAGGTAACTAAAGGAAAAACTATATGTTCATCATGTTTAAAGATGTCTGTATCAAAAAGTTCAGTATAAACAACAAAAAAATTTATAAATAATTTATAATACGGAGTCCATGCAACACTCGGGTTGAAAAACAAGTATTTTGTAAATTCAATATACCATGAATTTAGAATATTTGTTTCGGAATTTAATTATAAATTTCTTATAAATTTGAAAGGTGGGTTGCATGGATAAAGTCCGGTTTATTGTTTTATATGACGGTGAATGGAGTAACAGTGGTGAGAAGTTCAAATACCAATTTGTGTCTAAAGTTATTTCAGTTACAAGGGAAATGTTGTATGAGTCATTACATGACATCTTATCTCATCTTGTTGAAGCCAATCCAAACGAGTCCTCCTTCAAAATGAAGTTCATCTTTAATTCACCCGAGGTTTTAGCACCGTTTGAAGTTGTGAATGATGATGATGTGCAAATATTCTTGTGTGAGAATTCTATTGTGAATACGAGAACCTCATTATGTGTCACTACATAACGAAAAAGAAGATTAATTCCAAATACATAAGGTCCCGACAATGAACGTATCAACGAAGACATTGCCAATGTTTGTGAATCGGATAATGACAATGTAATTGATCTTGATAATATACATGAAAGTCTATTGAATCCAAATGACTTTAATAGACTTTCAAAATGATGATGTATTTTCTATTGGGGTGGACAATGAAAATGAAGCTATTAAGATTAATCTGTCAAAAAATTGTTTGTCTCAGATGTGTTGTTATGATTATAAGTAGAGAAGAAGCGTATTTTGGCTGGTTTGTTACACAGTTATTATTATAAGTATTGAAAAATTATTAAATTGGTGGACGGTGTATTTTGGCTAGTTTCAACAGTGTAGTATAATGATTGGAATTGAATTGATAATAGCCTGCCTTAGTAACAATAACAAGGAAGACAAATAAGTTTTGCATGAATATTATGCAATATCAGTTTTGCATGAATGAAATCACCCCACTTCGGTGTAATTTGAGTTGTTCCCTTTGCCCAGCAACATATATGTTCAACGTTCATTCATTCATCATTAAGAGACAATTGTATTGAAAATAAAAGTTGTATCATGTATCAGTCATTCATCATTAGGAGAACATATGTATAAAACAGAAATCACATCTACATTACAATTTTCTTTTTCATATGGACATTCTATATCGGCAAAGATTTAAATACAATTGCTCTCTAAAATATTTTACTTTATCGACATTGACCAAGTTGATGGATTCACCAAGTATCAGATGCTTTGCAAATTTGATGACAAAAAGTTCGCAATTTGCGGATTTTTTGTCATCAAGTTCACGGAGCATCTGATACATGTCGATGGATTCACCTCTTCTTCCATTTAATTATCATGAAATATAATATAAAACCATAAAATAAAAAATTTATATCAGTACATATGTTTTAACCGAATAAGCAATTTAAGGTGGTAATTCTTACTGCAGTTCAGAATTCCAAACGTAGTTGGGAACTCCAAACGCAATTAGAAATTCCCAACTGTGTATGGAATTCCCAACCGCGATTAGAATTCCCAAATGTTGTTAAGAATTTCCAATTGCTGTTGGTAATTCTAAATGCAGTTAGGAATTTCGACTGCTATTAGGATTTCCAAACGCAGTTAGTAATTCAAAATACAGTTGAGAATACCAAATGTAGAGCCCGTCCTGTAAGCGCTTTTCGTGTACTGTTTTTCGAAAATAAATATGAAAATGAAAACGGTGCTTTTGATTTCAGTTTGGAATTCTGAAAAAGCATTTGGTAGCATTTACTGAAAGTTGTATTATGAAAATGAAAACAGTAAAAACATGTCTGGTAACTTCACTGAAATCTGAATTATAAAAATAAAAACAGTAAAAACACGTCTGATAAATTAACTAAAAAATATAAAAAACTGAAGAACTTTTACATATGTAATTTGACTCTCCCTTCTCTTTAATTTTTTTTTTAAAGTTCTAATATTTATTTTCATCCACTTAAATTCATAATTTATAATTTAATATATATAAATATATTAAATAATTATACAACTGTTCATAATAAACCCCAATAATTTGAATTTAATCATTTTTTACATACCATTAAATCATTTTTAATTGAATTATAAAAGGATTGTGTAAGATCCTTGATCTTTGTTGGCTTGATTCCATTGCAAAACTCTTTTTATTTATAATGGTTAGTTGCTTAGGTGGTTCTTGATGAAAAGAAGCTTAAAGGAAGAAAGGCAACTTCTCATGCAAATATCGTCTTCAAGAGGAAAAGCGAGTACTTGGATGCTAAGGTATCAAGTTTCTTCTTCCTCTTGCAAGGTGTAAGGCACACACACACAAATCATTCATAAGTGTCCCTACATTGTTGTGTACCATTTATATAACACATTCACATGTTTTTATATGCTCATGCATTGAATTCAAATGCTCATACATTGTAGAGTTGCATGTTCTAAGACTATGTCTAGAAAATGACATTCATATGTGAATTTGTGTTTGATTGTTTGTGTTTCTTGTATTTTGGACTTTTACATGATCTTAATTGATTCCTTGTTAAGTCCCAATCATTTTGGTTACTCATTCATTAACTTTCGAGTCCAAACAATGTAGCTACACCTTGCATAGGGAGTAGACTTGGTGATTCACTAGCCCGAGGGTTAGATTAGGATTTGATAGCTTGAGATGGATATCATAGAGTTGATAGTTTTGAGTGTGTATGTCCTTTTCATATAGTGGATTTGCTTTGCCAATGGTTGTGGATTCAACCCGTGGATGTTTCCTCTTCGGAGGTTTTACACGTAAAAATCAATGTGTCAAATGTCTCTATCTCTATCTCTTTATATTTGTATGTTTGTTCAATATAACTTGTTTATGATCTTCAATTCCTCACATTCTTGTAAACATGTTATTGATAAAGAAAGAGATGGTCACATTGTTTGTTGAATCAACATTTGTTTCTTGTATCTTGTAAGTGTTTGATCTTTGTATCTTGCGATATTCTATATCAAGTTGTATAGTTTTACTTAGTGATTTTTCATTGTAATATTCATAATACAACTTGTAGAATTTGCTCTTTATTGAATATACTTGTATATGAGATGCATTGTTTCTTGGTATATGTTTTGTAGACTAAGTGTGGTGAATCTAGCATACTTGTGCAAATTGTTTTTCTCATAACAATCTTATTCAAGGGTTATTATATGTTCACTAAGGTTTTGACACTAGTCATGAAAGAGTTTTTAAAACTAGTGTGTCAACCTATTCACCCCCCCCCCCCCCTCCAGGTTGTTTAGTATAACTTTGTAGACATTTTCAAATTGTATGATATTTTATTTGTTAGCATTAACAAAAATTACGTAACTATCAATTTCCATAATCATAGATTACTTTTATATTTCATTAAAATTCTCATAACATAACATTGATATAATTTAATTATATAAGATCATGAATAAATTACAGAAAACACTACCTCTTATTACAAAACATCATCTCCTAATGCGTGAGAAATCTCACCCCATTTTTTTTTATTTTTTTTTACAATTTCATCTCTAACATTACTCATTAGTGCTATATTTGATAGAGATAATTCCATATTAGGAATTGGTCACATGTCTTCATTCTTATATTCCCTAAACATTCTATCACCATGACCTTGTGATTGAATAAAATTATGTAAGACACAACATGATATAAGTATGAGGTGTTGTTACTTATGTAAACGATAATTAGACATATTTTTCAAAATAGTGAAGCGCGCCTTTAAAACACTGAAACGCTGCTCAATTACATTTTATAACGATGAATGTCTATAATTAAATAACTCATTTGGACCTCTTGGTACACTTTCTTGTCCATAATATTCATATAAATGATATTGCTCACCTCTGTAAGGTGTTAAAAAAAATTATTAAGGAAATTCAATTTTCATTAAGGGATTCACATCAATCCAAGTGGGAACTCTTTATCTATCAAATTCCTTTGCATAGATACATTATTGTAAAGAAGAACAAGAATGCTATACCAAGACAATAATCAAAGCAATGAAATAAAGTACATTCACAATTCCTATTTCCTTTAATTGCTCGGATCTCTATTATGACTAGTAAAACTCCGATTATGAGACAAAAGAATATGCTAACAATGTCATCATGCAACCCGTTAGCCAGTCATTCTGGTGTGATGACAAACAGTATAAAATGAGAAGCTATGTACATCATATAAGCAAAAACATGTAAGTATGTAACTACTCATCGCGATTAGACAAATAGGTGTTAGCAATGCAATATTGACTGGTTCTGGTGTGATCAATAAAAGTTCTTAACCTTGAATCGTTAGAGGAAAGAAAAGGTTTGCTCTAACCGCAAGAAATGCAACCCAATGACCGAATTAGCCTCTGCATCATTAGATATGGACATTTGTTTTTAGTAAATGCAAATAGCAGTAGCATATACATCTAATTTATCTTAGTTGTAAAGCACCTTAAGATTTTGAACAGCACAGTTGGGAAAGTTGTGAAGAGATACAACACTAGAAGTGTAGTTTGTGTGTGTGATCTCCTTTCTGTTCTGTTCAGGAGTACAACAATTCTGTAGAATAATATTGAAACTTGAGTACACAAGACAAGAATCATTATTATGTAAATTATTGCAAGTTTTCTTCTCAATAATAATTACACTATGTATTGGAAAGTATATTCAAATGTCCAACTCAATCATGTCATAATCCCAATTAAAAATTGTTTAATTTGCTTCATGGATGGATCAGTTCAAAAACAGAATAAATTCATAATAAACATCAACTCATATGAATTGCATGGACACTTTAGCGCACACACACAACACCATGTCAATGTATTGTTAAATGGCAAAGTAGATTCAAAATTTCAATTGTTCAACTCAATCATGTCATAATCCAAAACTACAAAAAGGTTTTGATTTATGGATGGACTAGTTCAAAAGCAGAATCTGAAATGAGCAACATCTGCTCATATTCTCACCCAAGTCTATCCAAGTCAAATAGATACACAAAAAAGAATACCACAATAACATATTCCCAAATAAGCGCTCTAAAATCTTGCAATGCCCACTGTTAAGTCCCCAATACTTGGAACTCAAACTAAGGAAATTCTTACAATTGGTATACAAGATTGTTGATGAATCAAGCCACTACAATTGTTCTTTGTTCCAAAGAGAAAAAATTTAATTCATAAACCAAGCTACATGTCTACATCCAACTCAATTAGTTTTAAAAAAATATAACAAATAGGCTGATTGATAATTAACTGACCAAAACAACTCTACTAAGATAGCACATTCAATCAAACCAAACCTCCATAAAACAAAGACCCTTCACTTTAACACAAGTGATTTACACAAAAAAATCAACTAACCTGAGTGACTGAGAAATCCCAGAATTTTGCTCAAAGCTTCCAATCTTCCATAGGTATTTTCCCCAAGAATCACTGTAATTTTTTTTTTTTTTAAGGATTACTTTAATTAAATTTCGAATTAAGAAAGACAATTAATTAAAAAATTACTTAGATCTACATAGATTCAAGTAAATCAACAATAATTTCAGTTTAAGAAAGATAAAAAAAATGAAAAATAAAAAATAAAAGAAGAAGAAGAAGAAGAAAATGATGATGATGATAATGATGATCTGAAGAAAAGGAAGAACACGAAGAAGAAGAAGATCTAAAGAAGAGGAAGAACACGAAGAAGAAAATCTGCAGAAGAAGAAGAAGAAGACGATCTGCAGAAGAAGAAGAACGATTCGACGAAGAAGAAGATATACCTTCAAGATGGAGTTAAGAGTTGAGAGCTGAGAGGAGTGGTGAGAGTGAGAGTGAGAGTGTCGGGTTTCACTTGCTTTACTGATGACTTTTTTTATTTATTTTTTATTTTGTTTTTCAAATAGTTTTTCAAATTCAGAAAACAACTTTCAAATGTTTTTCAAATATTTCACTTTTAACACTGGTTTTGTTTTTCATTTTGTTTTTTGTTTTTTGAAAATACAATGAAACACGGTTAGCGAACGCGATTTCGAAATCGCTTTTAGAAAACAAAAACGGGCTGAAAAACAACTGTAGGACAGGGCTCTAGTTGTAATTTCCAAAGTACACAACTATTACAAGACCCAAACATTCAAATATCACTAAACACAGCAATATAGGAACTCTAAACCCATCAATATCAGAACTCAACCATAACAATGAGATGCCAAAACACCAATTGGTATACTTGTTATAATTTCATTTTATTTACAGGACCTCTAAATCTAGCAATATAGCAAATCAAACATTACTAAGCCAAAATTAAACCAAAAGATGCATATGCCAACTTGACAGTGGAATAAAGGCTGGAAATTGGACACTACGGCTATACTAACTTGATAGTAGTTTCGAAGAACTTGATAAATAAACTAAATCATGTTCTTATAATATTCTAAACTGAAATAAATACAATATTGATACAAATAATCAAAACGAGCCATCAAATTTAGCTTCAGTAACTCAATGTGGACGAGAATCAACAAAAAAAAATTCAGCAAACAATCAACTCAAAAAGGTTAGCTTCTTGACATCAACGCAAAATAAAAATAAAAATAGGGACTCAAAACAAATAACTGAAAAGGGTAAATTCAACACAAATATCACTACACATTGAACATGCATGTTCAGCTTTCAATTTGGGGATTTTTCAAACACAAAAAAAAAAAAAAAAAAAAAAAAAAAAAAAAAAAAGGTTCTAATTCAAAAAAAATTTACACAAAAAATTCTCAAATCTCTACTAGAACGTCAACACTACTTGAACTAAAATATTTGTGAATCATCATATTTTTTGTCATCATTGTTTTTCTTCAATCACTTTCTCTCACCATATGATACAAATAGTTGTGGAGTTAAAAAATGATTGGGTAGTATCATGTGTTTCTCATAAATAAAATAAAAAAAAAGAAAAAAAAAAGAAAAAAAAAAGCGGCCATCTAGAAGACTTTTATGGAGATTCAAATAGCAGTGCAGTTATTTTTGTAGTATTTTAAAACATATATATTTCTTACCATTTATTAATATATTAACAATGAATTTCATATATTTTAAAAAAGAATCTATTGAATTGAATGCGATAATTAATATTTTTAATTTGTTACCATTAATATTTTATTAAAACTATTATTTAATTTTTTGGTATGTTATCATTAATATATTGACATTTATATGTTTTTAAAATTTACCATTAATTCCTTTAAAAACACAGGTTCCCATTAATTTGATATTTTAATTTATTTTTTTAAAAAAATATTATCATTTATGTTAATAATTAAAATTGAAAAACATTTATTTTCGGAAATAATATATTGTATTGAATGCATATTCAATACATTCTAAAAAGACTAAAAAGAAAAGAAAACAAGAAGGTTAAACATAGAAAGAAATAAAATTCTTTAGAAATTTTTTTGGGCATATTCCCTAAAAGAGACCAGTCATAGAAAAATCGAAGGGATAAACAATTATAAATTTATGTTATAAAAACTGAAGAAAAAGAAAAGAAAGTAGAACCCAGGTAAAATTTGGGTACGGATACCCGGTTACTTGATCGGGTATTTCCGAATCGGTTACCCGGATTACAAAATCTAGGTGTATACCCGAACTGTTAAAACCCGAATACTTATCCAGGTCTGGGTATACCAGGACCCGGCCCGGGATTTTGCCATCCATACTTCTGGAGATCTCATTTTTCTAATCTTTTATTTGGTTATGATTTGTTAGGTTTCACAGATGGAACACTACCTTATCCTCCTTCAAATGTGACACTAAATAGACAAACTGAACCAACACCAATTTCTAACTACAAACATTGGCACCGATAGGATCGTTTGATTCTACAAGTAATTCAAGCATCACTTGTAGGGAACATAGCACCATTTCGTCGTCTTTGGATCATGGGTTTGTGATTCTTGTCCATTCCTAGATAGTGAAAGATAATGCGTGTATCGATTCCCCGCATGTCGTTGTGGCTCCAGGCGAATACATCTCGATATTCCTATAATAGCGCTATCAAATCATCTTTAACTTGGGTTGCTAGCTATGCGCCTATCGTGACCCTATTCTAGTTGGCAGCGTTGGGTCTAGTATTATCTCATCAACTGGTTCTTCTCTATCGTCTTCTTCGTGGCTTCACTGGGATTAAATTCAAATTCGTTCAAGGCTTATTTGCTTTCTAGGTTCTTCCTTGGATCTTTCTTCTTGGGATCTCGGAAGGGCCTAGAGGTCAAGCATCTCTCTAAGTGGCGGATGATGGCTAACATTCATTGCTTAAACTTTTGTCCGTCTTTTGGTGTTAACCATGAGGTACGAGGTTCGATCCCCCTTCTTCTAACGCCAATTATTGACATAGATTTTTTGTGAAATCTAGTCCACAACACACTGGCTGATCAATTCCTAGATCAACCAATGAGTCGTTGATTGTGCCCATTTGTACACTCGGTGTAGCCGACATTTCTTATCAATTATACTCGTTTTCAAGCGTTTTTGTATATTTAATGTGTTTGGTGAGCTTTTTGTAGGTTATTTGCCATAATTGAGGTATTTGAGCTTAATTGATGAGTTTTGGAAGTTAAAAGGGCAGAAATGGAAAAAACTTGTGCAGTACACCTATATTTCAGGGGTCATATTTCCCACCTTAAATTGAACTAGGTTTCGTTCTACCTGTTTCGGAAAGCCTCGGTTGTCTACTTTCCAATAGTTTTTACGGATAGTGATTCCGATATTTCTGGAGAAAGTTATAGCCATTTTTGTAACAGTGCACGAGTCAGAAAAGCTGAAAACTAATGAAGAAGTGCATGACGCTACTCAAGTAGCGCTGGACCAGCGTAAATTCGGTAGAAGGTCACCGCTGGTCGTGCGCTTGAGGACCAGTGCACCACCAGCGCTCATGCGTTCCAGCTCAGCATTTTCTAGATTTTGTGCCCTAATTTCCACACACTATAAGTTCCTCACTTCCTTTCTTTTAGCAACACCTCTTGCATAAACCTTGAACTCCAAACACTCTAAGAACATATTTCTACTCTCCAAATTCACCAAATCACCACATCCAACCTTCAATCCATCACCCAAACTTCAATCCACCTTACTAAACACCAAATATCCAACTTTCTCACTATTATCCACCATAAAAACCCAACCTTGGAGCACAAAGGGGAACATCAATAGAAGAAGCAAGCCAAGCACATTCAACCAACCAAGAGGAGTTCTTCAACTTAGTTCACTCTTACACTTTCTTTCTTTACATTCGAGTCGAATCCATTACTTGTAATGGTGTTTACAACCTAGGTTGACCACGTTAAACCCTACACGGTCACTAACCCACCACTACTACCCGTAGGCCTTTAATAGTGAACCTAGACCAAAGTTGCTTGAGCACTACACACCGGTAGTCACAAGACTTAATTCTTAATGAAGAGATCAATAACCTATGTGAATATATGACAATATCCAAAATGCAAATAATGCTAGGTTACACTAAATGCTTATCTAGAGATTAAATGATGGCAATTAAATCAATCATAGATATCAATATGTATAAATGAATGCTCATAAAGACCTAACTAGATATAGATATGAAAACCTAAAATCTAGTCATCAAACAAAAGTCAATCAACATAAGTTGTCATTAAACAAGGCAAGGACAAGAAATGCAATCAAGGAGTCATAATCAACAAAGTCTAAATGCAAAGCATAGAGACTTAGCTAGAGGGCAAAATGGTCCTAAATGCTAGCTATCACAATACAAACACAATCATACAAGGAAACTCATAAAGATGTGCAATAAAGAGAATCCTAGCATTTAATCAACTAAAAATGCAATAAAAATACAATCTTGAAAGGTATGAACAAATAACAAAGATAGGGTTTTTGTTCAACTTACCAAATCAAGTTAATGATGGAGACCATGCCTAAGAATGCTTTATGATGCATGAAGATGATAGGTTTTGGGTTTGGATGAGTAAAGATGGGATCTTGGGAGTCTCTCACTTAAAAGATTTTCTCTCAAATTGTTTTTCTTTGTTGCTCAAAAAAGTAATGTATGTAACACGAAGAGAAGAAGAAAAAAAAAATATATATATATATACCACGATAAGGTTTTATAATATTATATATATATATATATTAACGCCAAAACAAGTGGACAGTATAAATATATATATATATATTAACTCACAATCAGACAAACAACACACACTCACCGTTTATATAATCAAGGCAAAGTGGCAAACAAAGTCAAAGTTAAAAAAAACTAAAACAAACAAAGGAATAAAATAAAGCAAAGTCAAAGTTAAAAAACACAAACATGAAAAGAATGAAATGGAGCGCGTTGAAGGGGCCGTGCGCCACACGGGGGCAGAGGCAACTTTGGCCCGTGTGGTGCACGGCCTCACATGCCACCTCTAGCCTTTTTTTTTAATTATTTTTTTAAATTTTTTTTATGCCACACTAAGTCGATTCCCGATCCAAGTGACCTTCGGTCCAGTTGACCTCAGAACTTAGAATTCAATTCCGTCTTCGGAATATGGATCCGGACTCAATCATAAATATGGAAAATTATATAACTTTTCACTCTAAGCTCAGAATTGAATTCCGGTTTCCGATAAAAACATGAAATGTCCCAAATATCTCGAAAATCATCCAAAACACAAGATAAGTCTTTGAATCACTGGAACACATCTAGGGACAAATCCACAGATAGTTGGACTCGTAAAAATATGAAAAATCTCAAAAAAAAAATATTTCTATAAAATAAAATGAGATTTTACCAACCATACCAAAACAAACACAAACACAAAAGTGCTCGTGTGAGTTGAAACATATATGCACAAAATCATGGAAATACAAATGCAAAGTAATATGATAATGCATGTAAGTGTGTGTGTGCACCTAATCTCTTCAAGAATCAAGTCAAGTGAATTACCTTTTGCTCTTGCACTTAATCTTGAAGTCACAAAGATGCTTGGAAGCTTGCCAATAGAACCTAAGCTACCCATTACAAAATCACAAAATCATCCCCAATGTGGTATGTCATGAAATAAGCCAATCATAAAATATAGGTCCTTACAATCTCCCCCTTTGGCTATTTCATGACAAAATACCACTCACAAAATAATCCTCACAAAACTAAAATAAAGCTATTGGTCAACAAATGTATATTCTACGTTACAATGAGAGAAACCTAAGAATCTAAGTCTTCAATCTCTTCGTAGATCATCAACCTACACACAATAGCAAGAAAGCACTTTCCAAGAACAAGTGCATGTGAGGTGAACAAATATAAAAAAGCATTTGCCAAAAAATCCAATACAAAACAATGCAAGTGCAATGCTCTCCCTAAAAGGTTACTCTCTCTCAAACTTCTCCCCAAAGCATACACAATGCTCCCCCTATATCTCTCAAGACTTCTCCCCTTTTTTGTCATAAGATAGGCAAAGGAGCTCCCCCTATCAGGTTGCTTTAGCAAAGAGAGCTATTTGCACAAAAGGCATTTGCATAATCATATAAACGAACTTTATGCAACTCAAGTAATTGAGAGAGATTCATGGAGTTTTTTTTTTTTTTTTAAAATGTGTGACAAGATGCTTTGCATGCAAAACATATTGCATTGAAGTTCAAAACCAATGGTATTTGGCAAAGCAAACATCAAAAGGGTTTCCAAGTGAATTCAAACCAATTTGTA
This sequence comes from Acer campestre, assembly GCA_954870605.1. Lineage (NCBI taxonomy): Eukaryota > Viridiplantae > Streptophyta > Magnoliopsida > Sapindales > Sapindaceae > Acer > Acer campestre. The sequence continues at coordinate 25,609,631 of OX940799.1, read as the reverse complement.
CCCTTTTGTTATAAACAAGCAAGATATAATTTTTCAAAAGATATTTTTGAGTTAAGAGCAACTATATCAATCCTTAAAGACAAATCAAGACATGGATATTTATAATCCTATTTGATTTTTCCGGATGAAACATCCGTATGATAGTAGCCTTGTTTACACCTTTAAGAAGAGAGAGAAGACTAATTTGGATATAAAATCCTTATTGATTGAATGGATACTAGATCTTTATTGATTTTAGTCTTCTCATTTGCTTTCACACAACTTTTGCATATCAAGCAATCAAAAACATTTCATGCATATCATTTTAAGCATATCATAAAATTCTCATGTCATGGAGATAAATTATGGGTCATTCATATGTACTTTCCCAAATAATTCTCCAAGTCCAAAAATGCATGTTTGAGCATAAATATGATATGGATTGCAAGTAAAGCAATTGAGCACACTTATTATGAAAAAGGAACATATAAGGATATATGTGCAACCAAAAATCTCAAGCAATTATCAAAAGAGCATAAATTTAATCAACTTTTTGCATATGACAATTCATGCAAGTTTGCTCTCTTTGCTTGAGCTCCCCTTATTGGGGTCAAATTCAACCAAGTCAAAAGGAGGCATGAGCCTCTATAGACTTACCAAGTCCATTGGACCTAGTAGCATCTACGGGTACACATTCGCACAATGGCAAGCGGGTTCATTCTTTCTAGCCCACCTAGGTTCCACTTTAACATTTCTAGTAGTCATAGACATGTTTCTAAGATCCCTAGGTTCATGCAAACTTGCCCTCTTTTTCAACCGTTTTTCTTTCATGCTCTCTAACCTACACCTCTTAATGTATTTAAAGCAATTTGGTCTTAAGTGACCAATCATACCACAAAAATGACAAGTAGGTACAAAGTAAGAATTTATACCATTGTATTGTGATCTCATCGAGGCATTGCCATGTTGATGAGGTTGTCTTTGATGGTGCATCGGTTTGCTTCTCTTTGGAGCTTGAGTCGATTGGTGGCACTTTTGTGGTCTAGCTTGTTGAGGTGGTTGAGCCGGTTGAAAGTGCCTCCTTAGTTGTGCAAAGGTTGGGTGTTGAGCTCTTGAATGTTGGGATTGAGCTTTACCCTTTGTTGGCATCTTCATATGGCCATTCTTGGATGACTCTCCAAGATCAATCTTTCTCCTAGGGTGTTGAGGAGGTGAAGCTAAGCTTTTGCCTTGAGCTTGAGGTTGCTTGATCTTAGCCTTCTTCAAAACTTCTAGATACCTCATCTCTTTTGTGGCAAGAAGATTGAGGAGGCAACTTAGGAACAATTTCCTTCACAAAAGATGTCTTATTGGATGATGGTGTGGCTTCATCATCAACAAAACCTAGGCCTCTCTTGTCACTAGGCATCTTCCCACACCCTAGCATAATGTTAAGCTTCTTCGTACCCGAAGTAAATTTAGCAAGTGACATCCTTGCTTTTTCAAGCTCTTTCTTCAACTTGTCCTCATTTTTCTTGACAAGTTTTACTTCCTCATCTAAAAGAATCACATTTTCTCTTAGTTGAAGATTATCTTCCTTCAACACAAAAATCTCCTCATTTTTCTTCTTTAAGGAGTCATGGAAGAATGTCATAAAATCCTCATAACTCATTCTTTCCTTGTTGTCAAAACTCTCCAAGTCGGAGTTATCATCTTCACATGAGTATGAGCAACACTCATCACTTTGTCCCTCACTAAGTGAGTCAACTTCCTCATCAAGACCTTTGCCTTGGTCATTTGATGTCATACAAGCAACTTCCCCTTGCATAGCTACCTCAATCACACTTCTAGCTACCATTTCATCTACTCCTTCTTCAAGGTCACAAATAGAGGCATTTTTGCCTTCTTCTCCAACATTCACATGAGAGGCTCCAAAGGCTGTGTAGTAATTTGCAAGCTCGTCATCACTTGAAGAATCTTTTACACTCTCACTATCACTTGAAAAGGTGGCCATCTCTTTTCCATTTCTCTTGTTCTTCAAGTTACCACAAACCTTGGAGATATGACCATATCCTCCACATTCAAAGCATTGAATGCCTTTTCTTGAAGACTTCTCTTGGCATGGCTCAACGTTCTTGGAGTCATCCTTTTGTACTCTCATGAACTTCTTGAATTTCTTCACCATTTGAGCTACTTCTTCATCCGAGTCATCATCCTCCTTTTCAACTTTGGAGGTCTTCAAGGCTATCCCCTTTTGCTTCTTAGGAGATGAGGAGGTGAGAGCCTTTCTTGACTCATAGGCAAGTAGCCTTCCAATCACTTCACTCGGCTTCATTTTCTTGAAGTCACTATTCTCTTCAAGCGCAATCACCTTAGATTCAAATCTAGGAGGTAGTGACCTTATGATCTTTTGCTTGATCCTCCTATCCGAATATGGGTCACCTAGTTGATGGCTTTGATGGATGATGTCCATCAACTTCACTTAGAAGTCATTGAAGTACTCATGCTCTTCCATCCTAATACTCTCGAATAGAGTTTGAAGCACTTGGAGCTTGGACTCTTTCACCACTTCGGTTCCCTCATGTGTTGTCTCCAAGATTTTCCAAGCTTCATGTGCATTTTTGGTGATTTGGATGAGTTTATATTGACTCTCATCCATTGCACTAAACAAGACATGCATGGCCTTATTGTTCCACTTCGAAGCTCCAAACTCTTCGGCACTCCATTGAGCCTTGGGCATAGGCACAATGCTTCCATCCCCGGCGGTCATGGTGGGAGGTGTGTATCCATCCTCAATCACCATCCACACCCTATCATCTATCACCGATAGATAGGACTCCATCTTCCCCTTCCATGAGAAGTAATTGTCACCCTTGAGCAACGACGGTCTCATGCTCGACGCTCCTTCTTGGCTAGTCCTAAATTCACTCATAGTGTTTGGGTGAATGTATGCAAATGAATGTAGCACTCAAAATACACAAAAGCAAGACACGCAAGCAAGAGCAAGGATCACCTAAGTATGTCTAAGAACCCGCTCTGATACCAATTGAAAATATATATTATGTGTGTCTAAAACAACCTAGAGGGAGGGTGAATGGGTTGTTAATCGATTATTACCAATTTTTCGATTAGTCAAAATTAATCACAATTAACCCATTTCAACAAATAATAAAAATCAAGTAAAAGTGCGGAATTTAAAGAACACTTGATTTTTATGTGGAAACCTTCAACAAGGAAAAACTACGGGCAGATATGTGCGCCACACACGATCATCGAATCCACTACTTGTAATGGTGTTTACAACCTAGGTTGACCACGTCAAACCCTACACGGTCACTAACCCACCACTACTACCCGCATGCCTTTAATAGTGAACTTAGACCAAAGTTGCTTGAGCACTACACACTGATAGTCACAAGACTTAATTCTCAATGAAGAGATCAATAACCTATGTGAATATATGACAATATCCAAAATGCAAATAATGCTAGGCTACCCTAAATGCTTATCTAGAGATTAAATGATGGCAATAAAATCAATCCTAGATATCAATATGTCTAAATGAATGCTCATAAAGACCTAACTAGATATAGATATGAAAACCTAAAATCTAGTCGTCAAACAAAAGTCAATCAACATAAGTTGTCATTACAAGGCAAGGACAAGAAATGCAATCAAGGAGTCATAATCAACAAAGTCTAAATGCAAAGCATAGAGACTTAGCTAGAGGGCAAAATGGTCCTAAATGCTAGCTATCACAATACAAACACAATCATACAAGGAAACTCATAACGATGTGCAATAAAGAGAATCCTAGCATTTAATCAACTAAAAATGCAATAAAAACACAATCTTGAAAGGTATGAACAAATAACAAAGATAGGGTTTTTGTTCAACTTACCAAATCAAGTTAATGATGAAGACTATTCCTAAGAATGCTTAATGATGCATGAAGATGATGGGTTTTGAGTTTGGATGAGTAAAGATGGGATCTTGGGAGTCTCTCACTTAAAAGATTTTCTCTCAAATTGTTTTTCTTTGTTGCTCAAAAAAGTAATGTATGTAACACGAAGAGAAGAAGAAAAAAATATATATATATACCACGATCAGGTTTTATAATATATTATATATATATATATTAACGCCAAAACGAGTGGACAGTATAAATATATATATATATATATTAACTCACAATCAGACAAACAACACACACTCACCATTTATATAATCAAGGCAAACAAAGTCAAAGTTAAAAAAAAAAACTAAAACAAACAAAGGAATAAAATAAAGCAAAGTCAACGTTAAAAAACACAAACATGAAAAGAATGAAATGGGGCGCGTTGAAGGGGCTGTGCGCCACACGGTGGCAAAGGCAACTTTGGCCCGTGTGGTGCACGGCCTCACATGCCACCTCTAGCCTTTTTTTTTTAATTATTTTTTTTTATTTTTTTTATGTCACACTAAGCCGGTTCCCGATCCGAGTGACCTTCGGTCCAGTTGACCTCAGAACTTAGAATTCAATTCCGTCTTCGGAATATGGATCCGGACTCAATCACAAATATGAAAAATTATATAACTTTCCACTCTAAGCTCAGAATTGAATTCCGGTTTTCGATAAAAACACGGAATGTCCCAAATATCTCGAAAATCATCTGAAACACATAGATAAGTCTCCGAATCACTCGGAACACATCTAGGGACAAATCCACACATAGTTGGACTCGTAAAAATACGAAAAATCTCAAAAAAAAATATATTTCTATAAAATAAAATAAGATTTTACCAACCATACCAAAACAAACACAAACACAAAAGTGCTCGTGTGAGTTGAAACATATTTGCACACAATCATGGAAACATAAATGCAAAGTAATATGAGAATGCATGTAAGTGTGTGTTTGCACCTAATCTCTTCAAGAATCAAGTCAAGTGAATTACCTTTCGCTCTTGCACTTAATCTTAAAGTCACAGAGATGCTTGGAAGCTTGCCAATGGAACCTAAGCTACCCATTACAAAATCACAAAATCATCCCCAATGTGGTATGTCATGAAATAAGCCAATCATAAAATAGAGGTCCTTACAATTTCAATTGCTTAATACTTCTAGGTTCCTAGCTAACACTTAGTTGATATTTGGTTGTTGTGTGAAGCATCGAGAGGAGAAGCACACAACGTGCTCAATGAAATGCCTGATACAAGTCTAGTAAGATAGAAATATACGATGCTAGCTTGTAGGATTTCATTTGTGTGCCATTATGCTTAATGAATTTGTATTTAGTTCGGATAACCATTGAGAAATAGGTTATTGGTGCAAATGAATGTTGTCTTTATCACTTGAGAGAGGTTAGATACTAATTAAGGGTACACGGGTCTACATTCAAATTTGCATAATTTATCCAAATGTTGAGTCTAAAATTGGTGAGAATTGGATAGGTAGATTCAAAGGTCTTAGCCTAATTCACATATTGATAATCAAGTGCTTGAGTTTGTTTGTTAGCTTGTTTAGTTTTATTAATTGCATTATAATTGTAGCTTGTTCTAGTTTAAATTAGAGTAGTGTAATTCAATCATCAAATCTTTGCTTGTCTAGATAGTAATTTAATCAATCAATTGTGGTAATCAATTCATCAATCGTTGTGGAATGGATCTTATTTATCATTGTGCTATTCCTACGACTTCGTACTATTGCGGGTGCTCATTTAGGAGTGGTCAGTCGTGATCTCGAGCGTCTTTTTGCTATGTGTATGAGTCGGGAAACATGTTATAAATAAAGGAAAAAGATGAAAAAAAAAAACAATAAGGTACACCAAGATTAGTAGTGGAAAACCCTAAAGTAGGAAAAAAACCATAGTCGTCATAACAACATAAAAAGAGAAGATGTTCACTATGTAAAAATGATTAAAATTTACAAGTGAAGTATAGCTTGTGGTGCCTTTGCTTTCTACATGTGTTTATATAGGGATTAAAGTGTTGCCTTAGTCCTTGGCATGCAAGTAAAGATTGCGATTTAGGCATGATCCTAGGAGGATCATATCTAGGCAAGATTCTTGGTGAATCAAGTCTTCATACATTTATGCAGGGATCTTCATTCCTTCTAGGAGTTGTCTTTTGAATCTTCACATTTATTACTTAATTTGGCAACTGCTAGATTGTTGGTAATTGTCTTGTTTAATATAAGGCTAGATCTTACGAAAGATATGCTAGGATCCAATTTTGTATTGATATTAAGGATATCTTCTATTTGCTTTGTAGGTGGCAAGCTCTTGTTAATTCGTTGTTTGGGGATTCTCTGCAAGCAGGTTTTTTTAATGGTCGAATTGCTCTTTGCTTCCTAGTTCATCGCTGCCACACATGGCTTGTTGAGTTGACGCGGCCTAACACCGTGTTTTCCATCATGTGCCTAGAGCACCCACTATTTAAGTACCAAAAATTAGAAGAATTTGCCTTCAAGACTATTTGAGCAACATTGCAAAAGTATTCATCTCTTCTAATCCACCTAGGTGGAATATTTTTCTTCCTAGTGGTCAATGGTACATGGGCTCTAGATGTCCTAGGATCATGTAAATTAATTCTCTCATTCCTAGGAACATGCATCTTGGTTCTACTCATTTTCTTTTCAATCATGCTTTTGGCTCTACACATTTTGACCTAACGAAAGCAATTTAGTCATATATGACCATTAAAACCACAAAAATGGAGATTTGATTCCATAAATTCTGGAGTTTGTGCTGACATGTTAAGCCAAATAAAATTATCCCAAACAGGTTCAACTTAAGATAAATTTATAGAATATAAAAGGTTCGAGAGAATATAACTATACTTTTAATTTGTTCAATTAAAGTCAAATGTAAAATTGTTTATTTGTATTTCCTACTGTGTTGTACCGTCAAAATGTTTGTCATAATTTAGGTTACCTAAAAAAGTATTATAAACCACCGCCCAATGTGGCTCGGTGTCAAAAGCGGTCATTCAGTTTTATAATGTTCAAAGTTCCAAGTGGTATATCAAAAAAAAAATAAAAAAATAAAAATAAAAATAAAAGAAAAATAAAACAAATTACAAATATTGGTAAAAAAGTGACAATGCAAAGAACAATAGGGACCAAAATGAAGTTTATCAAGTCAACTATATGGTTTCGCAAAAAGAAATTTCACAGCCACCAGCCTACCACTCACTCGCTTCTTCTCATAGCCGATTGACAGCCACCGCTACTCTTCATCGGAACAGTCTTCGTCTTCTCATCGCCGTCCGCCATCGGAATCTGAAGCTCAGCTTCCTCCTCTTTCAGGTTTCTCTTTCTCTCTCTTTCAGGTTTCTCTTTCTCATAGCCAATTAACACCAACAGTTTGCTGTTTATTTATTTTTTTCTTTTCAATTTGATATTGATGTATATGTTTTGTGTTAGCTTAACGTGTATCTCACCCACTCTCTTAGCTTGTTAGTTTTAATGTTATGTTGTTTCGATTATTATTTGTTCTCTGATCCAAATTTAGAACGACCTTGTGTTTGAATGACTGAATCTGTGATTGAATGGATCAATATAATAGTGACTAGTGAGAGAGTCTTCAATGCTCGGGCCAAAACTCTAAAACATTAGTATGATAATTATTGTCTTTTACCATTTCTTAAACTCAAAACATGTAAGAATGCAATTCTTTTAATACAATTATCTATGATATTTCACTCCACAAAGAAAATTAATTGGCAACAGAATGAACTTCCCCATGTTCAAGGACTTATTGTCGAATTGCTGGTGATTGGAATGACATGTGAAACTCCATTACAATGTTCTTCTTCTTGCCATTGCATAGCTACTTGGGCTTGTTTCATCTTAGCAAATGAACAAGAGAATGTTCATGCCACTTGTAACTAGAACTGATCTAAGTTCACTGTTCTTTAACAAATGAACATTAAGTTTATCAAATAAATTGGGAGGAAACAAGAAAACAACCTTCCAAGGTATTATGATTCATGTAGGAGAGAGAAATCAAACATAGCTACAAATATTTTAATGAGAGGAGTAAGTGCAGATGTGTATACATGACCCTTTTGTTTGACACATATGTCATCGCAACACAGCACAAGCCTGATCCCACCATGCTTTGTTTACACATATACTGTTCTTTAGTATACGACATCTCGGTTGAATATTCCAAAATTTGGAGAATTACTGATTACTTACAGCATATAATGCCATATATAACGCTAGTTATCACTAATTTTCCTTTCAAAACCCAACTGGAAAGTTTCCTGTCAATGATCAAACCCAAGATGAGTGACTGAATAGCACCAAAGATGGACATCATAGCAGTGCTTGAATACTGACATGGATATCTCTTGCCTATTCTTGCTTGCATGATGAACCATGAAAACCACAAGTTGCATCATAAATTAGAAACTATTGAACCAATTGCCCATTTCTCTGGTTTCTTAGTCGGAATCATTGTATTGTTAAGGTTTGTTATTTGATCTGTGGCTGCTATGTGTGGTTTGGTTAATTGATTTCCTTTGTAAAGGGTTAACAACAGAGCTCCACCAATGCAAATAAGTGTACCTAACACCTTAGTCTCCCAGTGAAGCTTTTCATGTTCACTTTCTCCAGATTGCAAGTGTTTTAATTGAGTGAAAATTTTGCTTTACCCAAATGGCTAGGCTAATAAAAATGTGCTAATTGGATCAGGTTTGTGAATGCAAATGCAAACATGTACTGACCCAGTGTTACCTTGAAATAGTGAAACACATCAACATAGTCAATTATACTCAGGCTTTGGATATTCAGGCCAGTAACATCACTAGTGAGTGTAGAACCTGGAGTATTGAAGCAAAAGTCTATAATGGCACTCAATGTTTTAAAAAACGTTTTTAGTATTGAAGCATTTTCCTCTTTTGAGGTGAGGTGTAAGCCTCTAGGCGTAACAAGCGTACGCCTCACAAATGATAGTTAAAACACATAAATATATATATATATATATATGTAAAGCACATAAAACTTCACAAATCAACCAATAATCACGTAATCGCATTAATAATCTTTAACAACCTATTTTATTCTATAAATATCAAGTTACAAAGCTAGATGTAAGGTTTAGAACTTTACAAACAATTAATAACACGGCATAATTCATAAAACAATTAACATGCAACCATCATACCAACAACATAAATGTTCAAATTAGTTTCTAAGCTTTAGCTATCCCCAACTCAAACAAGACCAACTTCATAATATTATCAATGCATCTTCTTGTTGGGGTGTGAAGATTGAATTAGTTTTGTTGCGCTACACTGACACACTCGGGGGTAAAAAAAAAACCCAAAAAACCCCTCAAATTGGCCAATACATTATTGAAAATCCTAAAAAAAAAAAAATCCAAATTGAGGCGTATCAATGTAGTAAGCCTCAATAACGAGTAGTGAGGCGTAAACGAATTTTCTTTTTTAAAACAAAGATGGCACTGCATGAACAGTGAAATTTCCCATTATTTAGAGCTTGGCCCATTTTTAGTTTTTAGTTTTTTTTTTTTGGTTGTTTTTGTTTTTTATTTTTATTTAATTTATTTATTTATTTTATTTTTTTAAGGTTAAGAAATTGTGAACTGGTTGCCCCATAAAAACAGGCTTATATGGCTTTACTTGGTGAGAGTCTTCAGTATGGCTGGATGTATACGCCTAGGCCAGTAACATAACACCATGCAGCCTAAGCCTCTCATGAGATTGGGTACTCACGCCATTGGGGCCGTGATGTCACTGGCCTGGGCGTAGGTATCAGCAAATTGATGTGAAAGTCTATGATGACACTGTATGAAATTTTCCATTTTTATTTAGTGCGTTTAGACTTTAGAGCTTGGTCCATCTTTAGTTTATACAATTTAAAGGTTAAGAAATTGTGAACAGGCAGACTGATTGCCCCATAAAAGCAGATTTATTTGGCATTATTTGATGATCGTCCCAGCAATGAAAATTGCAGGATTGGTATCCTGTATTTCCTAAGAAGTGTATTTATATAGGAAGTGCATCTCTAGCCCATGACATTATCTACATATTTCTTATAGATGTTAGAAGGTCACCTGACCTTTTAGCAAGTCCTGGCTCATATCTTTTGGGCTTCCAAACTGATATCATTTGAAATCTCAATGTATATAAAGTTGTAAGATTGAACATTTATACTTATTTCATTTATGTTTTCATGTTGATGCATATGGAATGTTTGAATTATATTTGATGATGTAATTTTAGGATTGATATTTGATGTAATATTCGATGGATCAATTAATATTTTATTAAATTCAATGCAAGTTGTATCAATTTTTTTGTTTTTTGTTTTTTGTTTTTAGGCCTAAACCGATCAACCCAACCCAACCCAACCCATCCCGAAAATGCACCAACAAAATCTCCATATTACCCTCAACCTCACACAAAACAAACTTGTAGTTGCAGGGCAATTTAGTCATTTTGACAAACCGTCAGCATCGTACTCTTTCTCTCTATAAATACCCTTGAAGAATCGAAAATCTTTGAAATGTTGTCTACGCTACAGTCTGTGCTTAGTAGTAGTAGCCGTCTTTGTTTGATCATTTTCGAGAAAATCACGTTTTCTGGTAAAATTACTAAGGTGCTGTTTGGAAGTGTTTTTAAAAACCATTTTTTGTTTTTAAAAACAAAAAAAAAAAAACTTTAATGTTGTTTGGTTTCATGTTTTACAAAATTATTTTTGAAAACAAAAACCAACTTTTTTAAAGTTATAACTAAAAAGTCAAAAACAACTTTTTATTGTTTTTCACCATTTTCAAAACAATTTTTTAAAACAAACCACAACTTTTCCCAACTTTTCCCTCCAAACAACTATTTTACCCATTTCAAAAACATTACTAAACACATTTATATCGATTTCCGTTTTTAAAAACTACTTTTAGAAAACACTACCAAACATGTTTGCATTTTTAAGAACATCATTTTTAAAACATGATTTTTATTTTTAAAAATAGTTTTCAAAAACATCATTTTAAAAATGATACCAAACGCGTAAATTTTCTTGAAAAAATCTCGTGTTTGAACGATTTTGATTGAATTTGATTTTTATTTTGTTTATTGGATTTGAAGGACAAGAAACTCGAGTAAGTCAGCAATGGCGCCTCCGATTCTCTCATTGGCTCTGCCTTCGGAGACTGGTCGAGTGTTGAGTATTCAATCACATACTGTTCAGGTAGTTTTTAGCTTTATCTTATCTTCAATCTTCTGTTTGGTTGCCAAGAAAACTGAATTTTTGTTTGTTTGTTTGTTTTGTTGTTACGTGAAAGCAAAGCAATCCCTTTTAAGTTGAATCGATAAGTTTTGTGTGAAATTACTGTCATTTGCTTGTTGTTTGCAAGATACTTATGTGTTTTCGAGGTTCGTGTTCCATTTTATATGATTCCTCTGGGTAGTTGGCTATGTCAAATTGAGTTTGGAAATGTGTTTTGTCCTTATGATTCCTAATGTTATTGCAACCTCAATGCATGATTAGAGATGGGTTGCATTTAATTGCAATTTTATAGCTTGTTCCATGCAGTACTTATTTTTGACTAGAGTTTAGGCACTGTTAGTTCGTCTTCAAAATGTTGAGCTAAGTTGTCTTAATAAACAACTTGATTTTGAAGCATAATAGGTTGGAAGAGAGAGTAGCAAATATTAGTTTTAATTGTTAGGCGTAATAGGAAACTAAATCGTCTCCCCAACCCCCACAAAAAGAAGGGAATGTATTTGGAATGAATCCCATATTCTTCTCCCCAAGAGCTTTATATGAAATCTAAAACTTTCGAGAAAGTTATGTTCAATAAATGATGTTCATTCATGATAATTTTCTAGGTAATGAACTCTTTGCCCATATTGGGTAAGTTTCTCTATTTGATGTGGAAGAAATTTTTCATAATCATTTCAAATACTCTTCCATTTTTGTGATGTACTAATGTTAGCAGTGTTTGTGATTAGGTTGTGTGGTTATTCCTACCTCAACAGTTAACATTACTGCCATTCTTTATTTCTTACTAGGGATATGTTGGAAATAAATCTGCTGTCTTTCCTCTGCAACTATTGGGCTATGATGTGGATCCAATCAATTCCGTACAGTTCTCAAACCACACAGGCAAGCTAGTTACACCACCTACTCAAGCAGTCTCAGATCTCTGAGGCCTGATGTATGGTGCGATGTCATCAGTCTATCTGTATTTCAGGTGTAAAATCCCAGCCAAATTTATTCTGGAATATTCTTTAATCAATCCAAACTTGTGCAGGATACCCAACCTTCAAGGGCCAAGTTTTAAACGGACAACAACTATGGGAATTAATAGAAGGCCTTGGAGAGAATAACTTATTATACTACACTCATTTACTTACCGGTATGTTAACTCAGTTGCATGCATCCACTGTTTCATTTATTGGAAATTGTTTATATGCTATTGCGGTTACATGTTCTTCTGGATAATCTATCAATTCTTAAGTGTAATAACTGATACTTGGCATGTCTCTCTTATGATATTAAGCTGTGCAATTTATAAAACTGGTTCTTTCAGAATAGATCCTCTGCCTTATAAGTTATAATACCATTTTTTCCCCTAGTATTAGACCTTTTGGTTCCTTATATTGTTTATTCTATAGCTTTGATATCATGAACTGCATGATTTTATGTGAATCCAGACTACAAGTGACTTGATGGGACTGTTTAGGCATTTGATTACCATCATGAATATGCATTTACTTTCATTTACTTTAAAATATCACAGCAGGTAATATGGTTATGGTTACAAGGTTAAGGAATTAATTTAGTTGGAGAATTTCAAGTTTGGAGGAGTAAATAATTTAAGTGGCAGGGTTTTGCTCTCTGTTGGTTCCCAAAGTAACAAAGCCGGTATACTACTAAAGTTGCAATTAGCTATATCAATATTTTATTTTATTTTTTGGAGAAGAATATCCATTAAAATTTTAATTCTCAATTTTGGAAGTTAAAACTGAACAACAAAAGTTGGACAATGAAAGTCCCCCGTTAAAGTCATTTTTGCAACCAAGAAATGTTATACAATTCAGTAAAGCTATACTCATGAGTCATTATTTGTTGAGGCTACAACAAACCATAGGAATCTTATTAATGTTTCCATTTCACACTATTAGTGGCAGCAAATTTCATTTCATATTTATTTGTTTTGTAGATGGAGGCATGGCGCCAACTATTTTCCACCTTAATTAATAATATAAAAATAAGTTGATAATGATCTAGCCTTCTTATTTGCTTCCCTCCGTTATGAAGTCAGCGTAGTCTTTTTATGTAATATGTAATTTCTTTATGCTGTTGTTGTTAATTTACTACCATTTGTTGCTTTCCCACAATCTGGCGCCCTTTATTGCAGTGTCTCTGATTAATTATTTTTCTGGAAAATTTATCTTCTGTTTTAACTCGTGTGCTGCAGGTTATATAGGTTCAGTTTCTTTTTTGAACACTGTATTGGAAGTTGTCAATAAGCTTCGTTCAATAAACCCAAAACTAACATATGGTAAATTTCGAATATTTGAGGTTATTGTGCATCTCTTTCAAACATTGCTTTGGTTTCGGACTTTATTCATTTTGGAATCATCATTCATCTGTTTATACTTATGATGACAATAAATCATTCTGTTTTTAGTCATTGAATACTGAGATTAAAGTGGGTTTCATGATTTTCATCCACTTTTTGTTTGGTTCATTTAATTCTATAATGTAAAATTACTAGCTCTTCAACTCTAGGTGAAGATATGTATGTTGCAAATGAATTTTTAATCTCAGTGGGACAAAAACAAATTTCTCATAAGATTTTGAAAAATGTTGAAAAAAAAAAAAATTGTTTCTACATCAGAGGAGTTGAAAGCTTGAAATTATAAGTAGATTTGTTGCAAAACCTTTATTGAGCTCGTTTTTATTTATATTACACTTGAAAGAAATTGGTTCACCAATTAGCCAGTTTGCTGTTTTGACTTGAAGCAACTTTTGCTAAATCCCTATGATTAACCATTTGTTGGTAAACAGTATAACACTTATAGAGTCATCTGCAGATCGGTGATAAATGCACTACTTGTCTAATTTTGAGTTTTCACCTGTGGCGTGATGACAGAAACACAACCATTTAATGTCCTCAGGATGTGCCTATTTACCTTTTCTTTCCTTAGATAAATACGTAGATGCATCATGCATGTTTGCTAAATTTTCCTTTTTTTTGTCTAGTTTGTGATCCAGTGATGGGAGATGAAGGAAAACTCTATGTCCCTCCTGAGCTGGTATCGGTATACCGTGAGAAGGTAAGTAATACAATCGTTATGTTCGTTATGTGCAAGTTTTTCATCTTATACCCTATAGTGAATTACTAGTTATTATAATTATTTGATTCTGCAAGTGAATTACTGGATATTGTAATTATTTGAGTCTCTGCAACCCTTAAGTTTACAATAATTCAATATCTAAAGAGCAATCTTCGTTCCTTTTAGTCTTGAATATTTTTTCACTTTTGTAATTATGTTTTGATGCAAACATCAATAAGTTATTTAAAATCAGTATTTATCATAGTTCTAAAGGTATTCCTTCTGATTAGGTTGTTCCAGTGGCTTCAATGTTGACTCCTAACCAGTTTGAAGCAGAACAGTTGACTGGGTTCAGGTATATGCTGATTCTGTAAAGTATGTTGGTAAAACTTACCATTTTCAGATTGTTCGAATGTTGGATTTTATTTTATATGTTAAATAGGTCAACATTTGATTGTCTTGTCTTTTCTTTGTTTTCTGACTATTGAATAACCTATGAAATTCATCGCATGGGATGTTAAAGGTATTTGGGTCAATATTTAATAACGAAAATAGATCTAAAAAATTGAAATTCGCATGTTGAACCCTAAATATTTATTTTTCTGGAGTTTCTACCTTTGACCGATGCATCAGCTTTAAGTGATCACCCCCTGTATGATGGTCTGCTATTGATTTGTTAACTAACTGACATTGATTTAAGACTCTGGTCTGATGGCACGAATGAATCTACTATTGTCTCTTGGGGTTTGTTAATGTGCTTTGATCACTAATTGGCCTGCAAGGAGGCTGCTTTTTGGCTAAATAGAATCTAGCACCCTCTAGCACTTAAGAGGCTGTCACTCTTTTCCTTGAGCACAGTTGGATTCAGGGAGTAGCATTTAACTCTCCCGCTTTCTGTCTTCCTGATAGAATTTCCTGTCTGTCACTCTTTGTGTACTAATGGATGTTAGCACATTGGTTTCGAGCTGATAAATATTTTCAGTTTCCTATTTTGTTGATGCTGCAAGTCCACCATTTTGGATTTTTCAACTACTACTGACATGGGAGTTTTATTGATTGTGTTTGTTAGAAAGAATTGTGGTAATTAGTGCCCTCTCATCGAGGTCCCTCTTCTGCCTTATGAGAAGATTTACTTGAATTTATAACTGCTACAAATTACTGACCGAGTCTTATTATGTATTATGAAGAATGAGGTATTTTTTTTTACTATATATGGGCATTCTCATTACATATGCACTTTTTCAACCCGATAATATTTTCTTGTCACAGGATTGTATCTGAGACGGATGGCAGGGATGCTTGTAAGATTCTTCATGCTGCCGGACCTCCAAAGGTTTTGCTTTACTTTTTACTTTGAATCTATTGAAAGCCTAAGATCTTAGCACTTATTTAACCTTGCTTTTTCCTTCTTGGTCACTTGATTTATCATGCTTCTTTAATCTCTATACCTTGGTTGATGTTTAATTTTTTTTAAAAATTTTTGGAGGTGGAATTTAAAGATAAATGTCTTTCATTGATGGATTGACTGTTTGGTGACTTTGCATTAATATGCGACACGAATCAGTAAGTTGAGTATAAAGAAAACGACGTAGCTTCCTTGGGGTGATCTCGTTGGTACACATCATTGTTAATATGTGTTACCCGTCATTCTAAGGGGAAGTTTGAACTACATGAAAGTTTTAGTTTAAAGAAAACAAAATTTGAGATTAACAGAATATAACACCGCTAAGAAAACTTTTTAAGCATGAACAAAATTGTGTATGGCTGGTTGTCCATTCTTCATTCAGTAAAAAGAAAGAAAACTTTTTTATTTTAAGCATTACCTTTAGGATAGTTTGTTAGTATGTTTATTTCTATTTTGTTACCTCTGCTTCTTTGGAAATTATTTATGCAATCATGAGTAACTGATGGATTTTAATCTTTGCTGATCCCATAAAAGTCCATAAAAAATGATATATATATATATATAGGGTCACGTCACCCTGAAATTATAATTTCAGGATAACCTCCCACAGCCACATGTTCAAATGTTAAAGAAAAATCAGCCTTTCATTTGAACATGCGCTGCGGTAGGTTATCCTGAAATTTTAATTTCAGGATGACCTGATGGGAGAACCAACTTATATATATATATATATATATGGGACATTCTATAGTGCACCGGTGCATCCATGCACCATTAAAATTTTGCATTGTTTTGACATGATCACATCACTTAAGGCATGTGAGCTGCATGTGACCATGCCAAAACAAGGCACAATTTTAATGGTGCATGGATGCACCAGTGCACTAAAGGTGACCCATACATATATAATGGACATTGTGGATCGGTTTATCATTGGTAGTTCCAATCCTTAAAGACCACAGTTCCTGATTCATAGAACTCGATAGGCTTTGCATTTGTTATACAGCATCTTTCATCCCTTGTTTTCTTTCTCATGCGTTATGAAAATTTCGTGGACATTGTCTCATAAACCAATAACAGAAAATAGAAATTCTTTGTATAAAGCTATTTGTAATCTGCACATAAAATCAATTTACCTCACTTTTTTCTTTTTTGTTGACTTAGTGTTTGAAGTTTATTCATATCAGGTTGTGATTACAAGCATTAATGTAAATGGCAATCTTCTCCTCATTGGAAGCCATCAGAAGGAAAAGGTAGGTCCTTTGTATATTCAGAAAATCAGCAGTCGAGATTATAGATTTCAATTTTGGGCTCAATTGGATTTTCAGAATCCATAAGGTTTTGAATACGTTCCATGACTAGCACATTTAATGTGATGGTTTGTTTTAATACAGATGTGCATTATGACAAGTTTCCTGGATTTCATTCTCTTTTTGACCAAAAAAATAAAGTAAAGAAATTAAAAAAATAATTAGCATCCTTATATTGTACCTGTATCATATAAAATGCAAAGGAAATAGGAAAAAAAGAGTAGAAAAGACTCACTTTTTCGCTGCAATTGAATTGTGCTTGAAGTCAGTTGAATTGCAACTGCTTTCTTTTTCCTGACACGAGTCTTTGTTGTTGTTCATCCCAAAATTACTCTCCTTCATTTCCATATTAGTCTTCACATTTGGTGTAATGTCCAGAATTATGAGTGAGAGCAAATAGTGCATTGATTCAAGGTGTTTCTATGTATGTTTCTTAAGGTCTGTAAGTGTTTGCTCTACTACTAAAGTTTTTAAATTATAACTCATAACAATTCAAAATGTGGATGAGCTTATCTACTTAACTTTGACAGGGCCAGTCTCTTGAGCAATTTAAGATCGTGATACCTAAAATTCCTTCATATTTCACGGTATGCAGATCTTCTTCATAATTGATCTTAGAACTTAATATGATATTTTATTGCAGAAGTTCTACAATTAGGGTACAAATGAATTTCATGTGGACTGGTTAAGGTTGCATTGCCTCTACATAACACTGTCGACATGTTGATATTTTATCATAAAATTATTTGATCAGAATCAGAAGTAATAGTCATCATCTAGCCCTAACTGGTTGAAGCTTGCAAACATGCAATCTTTATATAATTGAACATATTTATCTTAGTACCATGCCCTTTATTTTTTGTTTTTACCTCTTAAAACTAGAAGGCATCTGCAGCAAGGGTTATGTACTTATGCGATGCTGCATCTTCAGGTTAAGAGAAAAAAAAATGGGATACTATTAAAATTGTTAATTGTTAACAGTTAACATGTTGATTAAGGGTGAAC
This sequence comes from Acer campestre, assembly GCA_954870605.1. Classification (NCBI taxonomy): domain Eukaryota; kingdom Viridiplantae; phylum Streptophyta; class Magnoliopsida; order Sapindales; family Sapindaceae; genus Acer; species Acer campestre. The sequence goes on along the minus strand of OX940799.1, from coordinate 25,591,655 downwards.
CTGTTATCATTTGAAAGCTATAGGGAATATCTATACATTTTTGTGCAATCAAGCAGGCATAGGGTTTGAATTGGTCAACTTAATTATAGCGAACGAGTTTAAGCTTATTCCAAAATTGTTTGACTTGCAGGCAAACAGCTTTATAGATGCTAAATTCATTGCAAAACTCATTCTGCCAGAAATGTGATATGCTATAGTGCTTTTTTGTTTCACGTATTTCCAAAAGAAAAAAGATATATATAAAAAAAAAAAAAAAAAAGAAGATGAAAATGGCGGGTCCTCGCATTTCCATTTTATTTGATGTACTTTGTTCTCTTTTAACAGCTTTGCGTTGAATATGATGCTTACATTGCTGTATATGTGTGTGCTTTTGCTTGTAGGGAACCGGAGATCTAATGACTGCACTTTTACTCGGATGGAGTAATGTAATGCATTTCAATTTTTGTTGAAGTTATACAAACTTTGGTTCATTTTAATGAATGATGTTGTATTTCTCATCATACGTTCTCTTTCTGCTATCTAGAAATATCCTGACAGACTTGACATGGCAGCAGAGCTTGCGGTATCAAGCTTGCAGGTATTACTTTTTCTTAAGCTGCTTGAATATTCTGCAAGTAATAATGTTGCCGTGACTTGTTTGACAAGCATCCGATATCTTTGGGATTTTTACTTGCTTGACCATAATATTGGCCTTTGAGTCTTTGACAACAATGTCGAGTCAAACAACATAGGGTAATTGAAAGTATACAAACGTAGTTAAATTGCTTAAAGCATACCTGGGGGTTACACCTTTTTCAATCCTTTGAACAAACTCATGTTTGTCTCTCAAGGTAACTTTACATACAACACATAAATCAAACATTCATACATAGACAAAATAAACATATGATCATTTAAGCATTGTCCATATATATATATCTATAATTTGTATGAGGAATAATAACATAGAATCTCAACAACAAATAATACTTGTATTTCAATATTGTTCAATGTATTATAAGTATAAACAAAATATACCTATACACAAATGTAACATTATACAAAAGAATTATATATACAATTATGATCAAAATGAATTTGCTTACAAACAACACTTAACAAAATCTTATTCCAATATACATCAGAAGTGAAGAATATGCAACAAGATTAAAACATACACATACACAAATATGAGAGAGAGAGAGATAGAAAAAGAATTAACACAAGAGATTTTTTAACGTGGTAAAACCTCTAAGGAAGAAACATCCACGGGTTGAACTACAACCATTAAGAACTATATATATTGAATGATAGATTAGAAATTCCTCAAAAGTGACCAATCATATAATCAACTCTCTATTGGAGTCTATATCCACCCAATCCCTATTAGAAGATGTGAAATCCCTCAATGATGCGAAACCACCATATATTGGACTCCATTGTTGGAAGATTAGAAATTCCTCAAGAGTACATACACATCTCATGTACCACTCTCTATTGGAGTCTATGTCTAACCTAACATTCGAGTCTACCAACTTCCTATCCAAGACAATCATGCCTCTAGAGAGCCTCCAATGCATAGCTATTCGGACCTTCCCGATCCTCGCCATGACTTCTTGCTTGGTTATCTGAATCTCTTGTTCTAACCAAGTCTTCCTTACTTAACTATCTAGACACCTTGTCCTAGTCAAGATTTCATGCCTTTTACAAGGACTTCCTAGTGTGATCATGTGAATGCAAATGATGCAAACAAGCAATTCAACATAGAACATGTGATCAATACATTCCATGGAAACTAGACTTAAAAACATGTGAGAACACAAGTCAAAAAAGTCTAGATGTAAAACATGAATTAAACCTAGAGTATGTGAAAACACCTAACACATATAACTCGTAGTTCCATTCACACAAATAACACTTGAATAAATCATATACATGAAGCACAAATTCAAAATGTAACAAACATACACAAAAATGCTAGAATCACAAAATGTGTTCAATGAATATTCTAGCCAGCAATTAGGGTAAGGATATAATGAATAATGAATAATCAATTAAATCCTATAAGGCTCTAAGTACAAATACATAAGTGTTAATTCTAGATTTGTTCAATTAGAAGATCAAAGTACATGTGAAGGTTATTAATCATAAAATACATCAATCAATCCATTAATAACCCTAGATATCAAACTAATCACAATACAACTCTCAGTCATGTGAAAAACCTAGAATCCTAGAAACTAGTTCACATATGTTTTTAATTAGACTTTTGATTAGGTTTGATTATGAAGCTTTCTTTCTCAATAGCATTCACCATACATACATTTACATATAGAAAAAGAAACCGTAAGCAAATTGAAGGTTACAAAAGAAGAAATCACAAAGATATGACAACTACCTCAAGTTCACGAGCTTGTTCGTTTTTATGGGTAGAACCATTAGAAAACTCGATTAAACAACTACAATATCTCTTGGAAATGGTAGAGGACTTGATTACGAACAATCTCTAACTTGAATCACTCAATTCTGATTTCATATGAGAAAGTTATGGTGTTTAGAAAGTGATAAAAAGTTAAGAGAAAATTCTACACATTGGATTTCTAATTTTTCTTCTTAGAATGAACGGGAGGGAATGGAGGAGATTTAAATGAAATGAAGAGAGGGAAAAGACAAGCTAATTAGCATGTGACACCTCAGCAGCCCGTGAGGGGCGCGTGAGGCTCACGGGCACAGAGGACTTGCCTGGCTGTGAGTTTCACGGCCTCCTCACACGCCCTCCTTGCTTGGCCGTTGGCAAAGCTTGCTCTTCTAGCGCTCCGCTCGCGTTCTTCGGCCGTATCCGGGCCTCCGAACTCCGATTTCGAATCCATTTTTGGATTACGAATTGTGACTCCCTCACGTACAATGACAACTACGAAACTTTGACAAAAGGTTAAGAATTCATTTCGGAAAACAATGACGAAGACAACTCAACGAATGAGAACGCAAAGTAGTGTAGCTACATCGTTTAGACTCGAAACCTAATGAATGAGAAATCGAAATGACCGGGACTCAATAAGGAAACATATGAGATCATGTTCAAGTCCAAATACAATAAAACGGAAACAAATAAACACAAATTTACACGTGTATGTCATTTCCTAGATATAGTCCTAAAACATGTAAATTCACAATGTTTATAAAATAAATTCTAATGCATGTGCATACATTACCAAATGTGTGAAAGTGTTATATAAATGGTGTACAATTAAGCAGGGACACACGTGCGCCTAATCCTTTTAAGAGAAATGAGGTCTAATATACTTTAATAGAGCAATGTAGCATATTTCTCTTTGAAGACAACATCTTGCAAGAATTGTGGCCAAGCCTTTCTTTGAAGTTTTGAATCATCATCTCTAAGACCACTAAACAAATACAAGAAAAACATCGTTTTGATATGGAATACATGCCAAGACAAACCAAAAACCTAACAATAGGGTATGTACATACATACACAGGGTGTATATATTCATAAGCATCTCAAATTTTTATCATTTTTACTTCGTTAACTGATGATTGTGCGAATTTTTGCAAATAATTTCAGGCAGTTCTACAAAGGACATTGAATGACTATCTAAGTGCTGGATATGATCCCCAGTCAAGTAGTTTGGAAATTCGATTGATTCAGAGTCAGGATGGCATTCGAAACCCAGACGTGAAATTCAAAGCTGAAAAATACAATTGAATGGGTGATAGATTTACTGAAACATAATTAATAATTATAGTTTTTGCATGTAGTATTTAATTTTGATAGAGTTGGTTAATCAATTAATAATGTTCTCATTTTCTCGTTTTCACATTTAAAAAAAAAAAAAATAAATAAAATGTTTACTGCTATACTGAAATTGCACGAAAGTAAAACAAAAAAGTTGTTTGATTATATTTAATTATTTATTACCTCATCGTGGGTTCTATAAACTCAAGACGGATACCATATCTCTCCAATGTGGAAACAGAGGCAGTGGACAGTTCCAGTCTTTGGTGTTCATGCTATTATGTTCTAGTTTAGACCGCTTTACCTGAGTTCTGTTAGCGGTGGTTATTATTTATGGCTAGTATTTATGTATTTATTTATTTATTTCTCTTTCTCTTTTTTGAGGGTCTACACCAAGTCAGGGTTTTGTTGAGACTTGAGATGAATCACACACTGAAATAATAATAATAAAATTATTGTATATAAACCAGGCGGATGTTACAACTTAATAGACTAGTTTTTCCAGTTGTATATTTAAGGCCAGTTTGGTAATGTTTTTATTTTTTTAAAAAATGGTTTTAGTACTTTTAGAATTTGAAAACGCGTTTGGTAATAATCATTTAAAGCTGTTTTCTAAAAAAAAAAAATATATTAAGTAATAATATTATAATAAAATTAAAAAGAAGGGCATGAAAAATATATTGTGAATGAAAAGCAGATAAAGTAACAATTTCAAAAATTAAAATTTCTTTTATGTATATATATATATATAATTCTTTAAAAATTGAAAATATAATATAAATTTTTTGATATTTAAATGTTATAGTATGAAAATATAAATTTATTATAAATATTATTATAATTTACTTCAAATAATTATGAATCTTATAAATCACTTGATCACATGATCCTTACTATAATTGTTACACAAGCAACAGCAGCCTAGCTTTGGCCAATCAATGACAGCACCAAAATGACACACCGAAAATAACTGAACAACTAAACAATAACAATGCCATGGGGATATGAGTTCGAATTATATCTCATTCATCTCATTTCCGAAACCCGAAATTAATAAAGAAACAACTGAATGATAACAAATCAATCCTAAGGAAGAGCATCAAACTATGCTTTTAGCCATGCAACAAAAGCCATGAAATTATTGTAGGAGCTCCCACCTTGTTTGATGCTGTTCAAGAGCTTTTCCTTGAGATCCAAGGTATTTGCTTTATACTTTCCATCACTCAGCAATTCCTCGGATTTACTTATAACATCTTCCTTAGTAATTATTTCTCCGTCTTCTCGGTTGAACCCTAACCCAATCTTCCATGCATTACAAATATAGTGTTCAATGAGGAAGTGATCATCACTGAAAGGCCAGCACAAGAGAGGAACTCCATTGGTGATAGCTTCCAAGACAGAGTTCCAACCACAATGTGTAAAGAAGTGAGCAATGGAAGGATGTTTCAGGACTTTTTGTTGAGGTGCCCAACTAATTATGAGTCCGCGACTGCCCACTTTATCTTGAAATCCTCTGATGTTCAATTTGTCAGCAATATCAGGACGAATAACCCAGAGAAATGGTCTGTTGGAGAGTTGAAGGCCTAATGCGAATTGTTCGAATTGGGTTTGATCAAAAGTAGTATGACCACCGAATGCAACATATATGACTGAATTGGCTGGCTGTCCATCAAGCCATTTCAAACAGCTCAAGTCTTCTGGCAAGAAATTTCCTGATCGGTTGCTTCCCACAAGTGGGGCGATTGGATGGATCTTCGGATTCGTGTTAAATGTTTCAGGCTCCAGTTCATAAGAAGAATTGCAAATCACAAAATCTGCCAATTCTACTGATGTGTTGTTTCTTAAAGCATATTCAAAAAACAATTTCCGTTCTTCCCAAAAGCCACGGTTTCTCTCCCAAACAAAGTGTGATGATGTGTTCATTGCAGGCATGGATGGTGACGCCTCAACCATCTGTTTCTTTCTTGGAGTTCCTGTAAATTAAGATATTTTCCTTCATTTATCGTTTTCTCTTACCAGTACTTTTAAAAAATAATAATAATAATAATCAACTCGGATTTCCATGGACAGATGTCTAATGGAGATATGTTGTTAGAACTCCATCAATGGAGACAACTTAGAAAAAAAAAAAAAATTAAATAAGTCTCGAATTTACTAAATAAGTCAAATTTTAATGAAAAAAATTAGTTAAATATATATCTCACCGTCATGGGAAATAATCCCGTCTTGGATGAGTTTAGGGATGGAGGAAATTAAGACGGAAGCCGTAGCAGAAAAAGAAACGAAGGATGCCGGCTTGATTTGGTTGTCGAGTGCAATTTCCATGGCCCAACTAAGAAGGCTATCAGCAAGAACACAAGTGATGTTATCATGAGTGTGTGAAGCATTAATCTGTTGAATAAGCTCCTTCACTTTCCCAGGCATTGACAAATAGATATCTTCAATTCCACCATTCATGTCTTGGATTGAAACAAGACGAATATTGGAGGAATTATTATTCAAAACATCAGAACTACTATTCACCACCTTCTTATGAACAGTCTCTGTATTCACAAATGTTATTTTGATGCCATGTTGTTTGGCTAAGCATTGTGAAATCTCCATTAAACCAAGTACATGACCTTGAGCTGGATAAGGTATGGCAAGAACATGGGGATTTCCCATTCTTTTTTTTTTTTTGGCTTTGCAATATTATCTTCGCTTTCACTTGTCACTTTTATAAACACCATTAATTTGTTCTAGTGCTTTCACATCTAAACGTTTAAATAATAAGGATGGAATATAAAATTAATATGTAGAGTTTCACTTTCTTTCTTGGTGATCAATCAAGAGTTAATAATTAAATCATCGATCCAAATTGTTGCAGGATATCACGTGACAATCAATAGTAATTTCTTTATTAATAAATTAGGAATTTTTATTAGGAATGTCGGTATACCAGTTACACTTAGATGTTCAGTTACACTTAGATGTTCAGGTTATAGGTTCGAATCCTCTTTTTGAAAAAATAAAACTTTAAATTTATATAATACTTTAGGAAAAATATAAAAATAGGAATCTCGATACATATATAATTGTTTTTTGTTGTGATACAATGGATGGGGATTTCCTCGTGTCATTTATTATAAGGATTATGGGCCCCATTTGGTGTGTATAATTGGATTGAATTATTTTATGATATTAGTTGGACTAGATTAGATAGGATTAAATATAACACAATCTATTGTTTGGTGTAACATCAGATATGACTAAAACAGTACAATCTTATGTTTGGAATGACATGGGATTAGATTATTTTTTGATAGTATATATCTATCCACCTATCTAGACTATGCATTTTTTTAAATTAAAATTTCTATCGATAGAATTCGGGCAACTGACCTGGGATTAGATTAATTTTTTTTTTTTCGATGAATTGTTTATAATATGCTTAAACTATAATTAAATGAAATAATTTTTAAATATTATTACTCCCTTAAATAATAGAGATAAAAAAAAAAAATAGTTTTCTCAAAAACTAATAATTTGAAAATTATTGAATCCCATCAATAATATTTTTTAAGTTGATTTTGAATTATTTAATTCAATATTAAATGAATTATTCATTTCCGAACTCAACTCAGCCAAAACAGACAGAGAGAGAGAGAGAGAGTTGGGCGAAGGAAAAAAAAATGAAAGAATAAAAACAGAAGTTTGTTATGTGAAAAATAAGTAAGGTGGAATTGTACATACATCCTTAAAGTTTAATAAAATTGCACAGATATGACAGTTTTGACCATATACACACAAACTTCTCTCAACATTTGAAAATTATTGTACAAACATCCCCTACCATTAAATGGACTCGTTAGTCGATGGTCAAAAGTATAAAAAATCTAAAATACACTTTATTTTTATTTTAAATAAACAAACAAATTTAAAAATAAGATAAAAAAATTTTATTAAAAAAATATTTTAGATAACACGAATGTATCTTAAATCTGAAATCTGGAAAAAAAAAATCATCTTTATAAAAAAAAAAAATAGTTTTTAAAACAATTTAATAATAAATAAATTTTAAATTTATTTAAAATCAAGGGGGAATTGCACAATTTTTTTTTTTGAAGATGATTTTTTTTTCGGCTTTCAGATTTAAGATACATTCATATTTTCTAAAAGATTTTGTAATATTTTTTTTATCTTATTTTTGAATTTTTTTTTTGTTTAAAAAAAAATAGAGGGTATTTTAGATTTTTTTACACGTTTAATCATTGACTAACAGATCCATCTAACGATAAAAGATGTTTGTGCAACAATTTTCAAATGCTGAGGGAAATTTGTACATATATGGTCAAAACTGCTATATTCATGTAATTTTATAAAACCTCGAAGGATGTTTGTACAATTCCCCAATAAATAAATATGAAGGTGTTATTGATGCAGAAAAGAAAGAAATTTCAATTGAGATTTGATGAGAGAGAACTGAAATGATGAAAGAGAAGAGTAATTGAAATGTGATGAAAGAGGAAAAATGGGTTAGTGGGAGGAATTAAGGGTGTGTTTGGCACAGACATGGGACAGGATAAGGTGGGACAGGACAGGACGGGACGGGACGGGACAGAACATGTTGTTCCGTATTGTGTTTGGAATGCCTGGGACAGAACTGTGGTCTGTACTATTATGCGTTTGGTATGGCTGGGACAGGACTGGACAAAAGGTTCAAATGACCAGAGTGCCCCTCCTGTCTTTTCCAATATTTATAACAATTTTATTAAGTTTGAAAAACAAATATTTGAAAAATATCAAATATTATTGAATTAAAATTGATTAAAAATCATACAAAATTAATATTTTCTTTCATTTTCTCATTGCACAAACACCATAATTTTTTCTTCAATCAAATTCCAAAAACAAAAACAACAAAATAAATTCCACAAAATTCATCCTAATAATTAATATGTTCTTAAATCAATTAAACAGCCAACTATGCTATTAGAAAATGTCCCCAGTTGATTAAGAATTGTCATTTTAACCTTTACCATTTCAATAAAATTAGAAATTAACAAAATAAAAAAAAATATTTCAAAAAGCTAAAAAAAAAAAAAAAAAAAAAAAAAAAAAAAAAGATCTGGAATTGATTGTGGAATCCCTCCAGAAACAAGATCTGGAAACAAGATCTAGAATATAAAAAATCAATCGCTACCATTGAAAAAAAAATCCAAAATAAAAAAATTCAATCCAAAATCCAGAAACAAGATCTGGAAACTTAAAAAAAATAGAAAATAAATTTTTTATAAAAAATGTATAAAAAATAAAGATCGTCCAATCCAAAATCCAGAAACAAGATCTGGAAACTTAAAAATATAGAAAATATTTTTTTTTTTTTAAAAAACTGTATAAAAAATAAAGATCGTCCAACACAAAGAATATAAAAACTGAAAAATTAATATATATATATATATATATAAAGTTGAGGTGAAGATTGAAGATCCAATATGGGCAAGAAAAAGTTAGATTGAGGTATGTCGTTGCTGCTCTTGTGAAGGTCCCATTTTGTGTTTGGCTAGATGCCATTCAAACTAATTGGGCTTCAATTAAAACAAAAATGAAAAAATTAACACAGAAAATTTGCAAAAATTGAAAATTGTTTTTTTTTTTACAAAGCATCACAAGAGCAGCAGCAGCAGCGGCGATGATCTGAGGGAGAGATCTGCGTCTACGAAGGAGAAGGAGAAGGAGAAGGGGAGAGAGAGAGAGAGAGAGAGAGAGAGAGAGAGAGAGAGAGAGAGAGAGAGAGATCGTCTAAGAAGGAGAGAGAGATGGTATTCAGGTGTTGGTGTATATATATATGTATGTAATTTTTGAAAGTTCTAAGGGTAAAAATGTTTTTTCCAGACTTGTCCCATGCATGGGACAAGTCTAGCCGAGCTATTTGGGTGGGACAATTTTTTGGGTTTTTTGTCCCACCTTATCCTGTCCTGTCCCATGTCACTGACGCGCCAAACGCGGGACAAGAGAAAGTTGTCCCGTCCTGTCCCGTCCCGTCCCATGTACCAAACGCACCCTAAATGAGTTGGACCCATGTTTAAAAATAGTCATAGGATTGTTAGATTATGTTTGGTTCGCGGAAAAGAAAACCATATAAGAATGAAATCTACATAAGAAAGGAATCCAATTCCTAAATGGATTTCTTTGTTTGGTTGTTACATGGAATTTATCATGGAATCCTTACTATTTAAACCAAAATACCCCTTATATATTTGATATATTAAAAATCTTTATTAATTTTTTTAAAAAATATTCATTTTTTTTTATTTTTTTTTTAAAGTATGCATACATGTGTCATAAAGTGCTAAAACCCATAAGCTCACTCAATCACACTTTCTCGCTTCCAAAACCAAAATCCACCTACCATGGCCGCTCTATTGTACTTCACCCGATGCCGCTATTGTTGGGGATAATGCCCTAAGAACATATGTTGTTAATCTTCTTGCTGAATTAATAATTAGATTGACATTCTATTACATATTTGTGTGCATTTAATGTTATTAATATTGTATTAATAACATAAAATTCCATGATTATTAAATGTAATATTAAACATAGTATATAAGTTGTTATATACATGAGGATTATGTTTAATATAATAATCTTAATTGTCTGTAATTGATAATTAAAGTTGGGATCTTTAATTAATTAAAATTACTAGTATGGTTCATTCCCATTAAGAATGGAACAGTTTTATCCGAACTGTTGATGTAGTGACATTAGAATGAAGGTACTTTGTATAATAAGATTATACAAGACATGGACGCGATAAATTGGAATCTTTAATAATCTCCGTATTGAAATAAAGTATTCCCTTTTATCAATCAGATGGTCATATATGGAACGATCTTAATCCTGAGTATTTAATAGACTCCTACTTATAAAGTTGTGTCTTTTGACTTACTCGGTATGGTTTGCTCTAATTGCCAAACCTAAAAACCTTGTATCTTAGAGACATGATGATATACTTAGCTGGGAATGATAATATACAAGATGGAATCCATTCCTTCTTAATTGAAGTAGACAAACAGTTCTCTTGAGTAAGTGATTCGGGTCTTGAACAATAGAGCGCTCAATTTATGATAAGATCATAAATAATTGTTTATTAGAGAATCACGGGCACTCAAGGATAAAGACGCAATTGAGAGGTCAACGGATTTGAACCTAGCTCATATTACGAACTGTTTATGGAGGATTGATCTATATGTAATGATTATATCAATGGACTGTTCGATTCCTATTCGAGTAATTAATTCTATAATAACAAGAGTACAGTTCCAGTTTTTTAGTGGAATAAATCTGGAATTAATAAATCTAATATTTAATTAAAGAGTTTAATTAAATATTGAAGATTTATTGGAGCTTGAAATTATAGGTCCATGTGTCCCCATACCATCTCTATAATACTGTATTGAACATTAAGGTATACTGAGGCTTAGTGATTAATTTGGAATTAATCATCTATACATAAAGAAGTTTATGTATTGTTTTATTTATTAAATAATGTTTGATTATTTAATTATATGTATTAAATAATATTTTGATTATTTAATTATATGTATTAAATAATATTTTGATTATTTAATTATATGTATTAAATAATATTTTGATTATTTAATTATATGTATAAAATAATATTTTGATTATTTAATTATATGTATTAAATAATGTTTGATTATTTAATTATATGTATTAAATAATGTTTGATTATTTAATTATATGTATAAAATAATATTTTGATTATTTAATTATATGTATTAAATAATGTTTGATTATTTAATTATATGTATAAAATAATATTTTGATTATTTAATTATATATATATATGTTTTAATAATTGGGGTGGGTTGTATTATTGTTACTTTTAGTCATGAATGGGGTGGGTGGAAATCAAGTATCCTTGTTTTTTTCCACTAGTGTTTTTTCTTTTGTTTTGTTTTTTCTTTCATCATTGCATTTAAAGCATAGTGGAATTCTAGCTCCTATTCTATGATTCTTTACACCACCCACCCTAGAACTATGATAGTGGAAAAATACTACACCACCCAATATATATATATATATAGCTCTCTCTCTCACTCTCTTATAAATGGAAGAAGCATAAAAAGAAAATATTTATTTTTGAGTTGATTCATATATTTTGAGCTTCATGAAAACAAGACAAGAAGAGTTCTTGTTTTGAGAAACACTAGTTCTAAACAAGAGAGTGATAACAAAAGAGAAAAATTATTTTTAAGGTCTAAGCCTCTAAAAATATTGTGAGATAGTCTCTCAATATTTTTCTAGTTGTCTCAAGTGTTGAGTACACAACTAGTACAGAAATTCAAGAGTTGAATTTTTCTGTTCAATACCGAGACGCCCACTCGTCGGTTCTTTGGTGTTGGAGATTCGGTGTGGAAGAACTTGGTTCGAGGGAATCACGAAGATTCTACAGTGGAGGAACTCGATTCGAGCGAATCACGGAAAGTCTACAAGGGTAACTATTTCCTTCCTTATTATTTATAGTTAAATATTAGAATCAATATAATCACAACGATCCGGCTAAAACGTTTTTTTTTTGTTGAAATTTTAAAAAAACCGGGCCCACCGCACTTCCGCTGCGCGGATACCGGTTCCGGTTCCGGTTCACGGAACCAACAATTGGTATCAGAGCCACGTTGTAATTTATATTGATTTTAATATTAAAATTGATTCCGGTAGTAGGCGCTTTGCATTAAATGTGATTTAATGGTTCTTTTTTTATTCATGTGATGAATGGTAAATAAAAATGATTTTTGGTCGTTAATTATATGGTTCCTTTGGATTTTATGTTTTATCGCTTCTTCATTTTTTAGATAAAAATTTGTAAACCCAAGGGGTATAGGATTTTTGTAAATTGTGATATTGAAGAGGATGGCGTTATCAACAAATCGATGAGATTGGATCGGATGCTGAAGAAAGATTACAACAAGACCATTTTTGTAATTTGATTTATTTATGGGTTGTAATTTAAATATCCAAAGGAACTCGGCCAAAATTCATTTAGTTTTTATTTTGCTTTTTCATATTATATTTTATGCGATAATTATATAATATGTTCATGCATATAATATGTCATCTTAGTTAGTAAGTGCCTACTGGAATCGTTATAACATGACATGCATACATATTCTATTCTAAAACTGTTTTAGATTAGAAAATGTTTTATAATTTGTTATAATTATTATTATTACATAATATTGGATATTTTGTAATTAAAATACGGCAATTCAAAATATTGAGTGGGAGAGGGTAATATGACAAATGTTACCCATAGTCTCTACCATTAGTACAACATCGTGAGATTTAAATGGCGCCTCGAGACGCTTTGATTTCGTCCTCCCTACGGAGGGTGTCCATTTGAGTCATAGCAAGGTTGTCTTCCATGCGATAGGATTTTTAGATGTATTTCAAAATTGACCTACCCTACGGCGGTAAATTTTGAGTTAAGTCTGAAAAATCTGAAATGGTAGGTTACACTCAAAAGATGTAATTAAGCTTGTTAATTACAATCTTGATCAAAGTAAACGGTGATTAATGAAAGTTGAAAATATGAGATATTTTGATTTAACTTTTATTGATTGAGAAAGTCTCAATTCAATTATCAAATGCATGACCTATCCTACGACGGCACGTTATTTGTGAAAATTGAATTATCGTGGTAAATGAGTAAATAATTTTTCTGTATTTTTACATGCGCCATGCATCATATTTACATTACCGAAGTTTATATATGTGATATATATGAACTATGCACACATATTAAATATGAATGATTGTTATTTAATTTCAGCAAACCAAACATGTCCAATCCAATAATCAAGATACTCGCTGCTGAAACTTTAACCGGTGAAAATTTTGTCAAATGGAAAAGTAACATGAACATCGTGCTTGTATGTGAAAACTTCAAGTTTGTCCTAACGGATGAATGTCCTCCACGCCCTCATGCCAAGTCATCAACAAATGTTGCTGAGGCATATGATCGTTGGCAAAATGCCAACAACAAAGCCCGCTGCTACCTGTTAGCAGGCATGTCTGACGTGCTTAGATGTAAGCATGAAACGGTTGAAACCGCAAAAGGGATTATGGACTCCCTACAGGCAATGTTTGGGCGCCCTTCTGAACAGTCTCGTCATGAGGCTGTAAAGGCGCTTATGAACGCCAGAATGAAAAAGGGTACTTCAGTCCGCGAGCATACGCTCAAAATGATTGAACACATTAATGAGGCGGAAATACATGGTGCCAATATCGACGAAGCCACACAGGTGGGGATGATTTTAGAAACACTATCCCCTAACTTCCTTCAATTTAAAAGTAACTATTTCATGAATAAATTGAAGTACAACATGACTCAGTTGCTTAACGAGCTTCAAACCTTCGAATCCATTTTGAATGAAAAAGGAGGTGAGGCAAATGTTGCCGAAGCTACAACTTCCTCTTCTGGAAAGTCCAACAAGAGGAAGAATAAGAATAAAGGAAGTGGCAAGTTGAAAAACAAAAAGGGCAATTTCAAGGCTAAGAAAATCAACAACAACAAAGCAAAGAGCTCTGACAAAAAGGCCAAAGGAAAATGTTTCCACTGTGGCATAGATGGTCATTGGAAGAGGAACTGTAAAAAGTACCTCGAAGAGCTTAAGATCAAAAAGAAAGGTAAATCAGATTTACTTGTTCTAGAATCTTGTTTAGTTGAAAATGATATGTCTTCCTGGATAGTTGATTCAGGTGCGACTAACCATGTTTGTTGTTCTATGCAGATGTTTGATTCTGTAACAGAACTAGCCGATGGGGACTACACGATGAGAGTGGGTAATAGGGCTATGGTGTCAGCTAAAGCAGTGGGAGAAGTGAGACTTCTCTTTAATAATAAATTTCTTGTTTTGAACAATGTTTATTATATTCCCGGTTTTAGAAGAAATTTGATTTCTGTTTCAAGACTGTATGAACAATTATTTAAGGTTTCTTTTAATGATAAAGTTGTTATTATTTCTAGAAAGGGTTTAAATATTTGTTCTGGAATTTTGGACAACGGTCTCTATTTTTTAAGACCAACCTTTAACACACTGCTTAACACTGAAATGTTCAAAGTCGAACAACCAAAGTCTAAAAAGCAAAAGATTTCTCCTGATGATAACACATACCTATGGCATCTTAGACTAGGTCATATAAACCTAAATAGGATTGAAAGATTGGTAAAGGAAGGTCCTTTATGAGAGCTAAAAGTTGGCACTCTTCCAGTCTGTGAATCCTGTCTGGAAGGTAAAATGACTAAACGATCTTTTTCGGGAAAAGGTCAAAGAGCCAAAGAACCTCTTGAATTGATACATTCTGATGTGTGCGGTCCGATTAATGTACAAGCAAGAGGAGGATATGAATATTTCGTCACTTTCATTGACGATTATTCAAGGTATGGTTATATTTATTTAATGCAAAGGAAATCTGAAACTTTTGGAAAGTTTAAAGAATTCCAAGCCGAGGCTGAAAAGCAATTAAATAAATCGATTAAAACTCTTCGATCAGATCGAGGAGGTGAATACCTTGATAATGAATTCTTGGATCATTTAATCGAACATGGGATTTTATCCCAATTGACTGCACCTGGGACACCACAGCAAAACGGTGTCGCAGAAAGGAGAAATAGAACATTGCTTGATATGGTGAGATCCATGTTAAGTTACTCATCATTACACATGTCGTTCTGGGGATATGCACTACAGACTTCTGTATACATACTTAATTTAGTTCCATCTAAGTCTATACCTAAGACACCCTTAGAGTTGTGGAATGGTAGCAAAGTTAGTTTGCGACACATTCGCATATGGGGGTGTCCTGCACACGTACTTAAAGGTAGGACTGGGAAGTTGGAACCTCGATCTGAAGTATGCATATTTGTAGGATATCCAAAAGGAACGAGAGGAGGTTTGTTTTATAGTCATCAAGATAATAAAGTATTTGTATCGACAAATGCAACATTTCTTGAAAAAAACTATATGACAAACTTCAAACCTCGTAGTAAAGTTATACTTGAGGAGTTACTTTCTGATGAGGTCAGACCAACATCGACAACTGTTGTCGAACGACAAAATGAGAAGACCACAACTCAAAATCAGAATGATTTACCACCTCGTCGTAGTGGGAGGGTTGTGAGACAACCTACTCGCTATGGACAAATTGGGGAAGCACAAGTTGTGATTTCTGATCTTGGTAAAGATGATCCATTGACATATCGATGTGCAATGGAAGATTCTGACAAAGAGAATTGGCAACAAGCAATGAATCTCGAGATGGAGTCAATGTACTCCAACTCAGTTTGGAAACTTGTAGACCCACCCGTATACTATGAAGAGACTATGAAGAGACTTTCTCGCCAGTAGCCATGCTCAAATCCATCCGTATACTCTTATCCATTGCCGCATATTATGACTATGAGATATGGCAAATGGATGTTAAGACGGCTTTTTTGAATGGCCATCTTGACGAGAGCATCTATATGGTGCAACCAGAGGGGTTTATAGATAAAGGCCAAGAGCAAAAAGTTTGCCAGTTGCAAAAGTCCATCTATGGACTTAAGCAAGCTTCTCGATCTTGGAATATTAGATTTGATGAAGCAATTAAATCATATGGATTTGATCAAAATGTTGATGAGCCTTGTGTCTACAAGTACATCAAAGAAAAGAAGGTGGTCTTCTTAATTCTTTACGTTGATGACATTCTTCTCATTGGGAATGATGTAGAATCTTTATCAAATGTAAAGAAATGGCTGGCTAACCAATTCCAAATGAAGGATTTGGGAGAGGCAAGTTATGTTCTTGGGATCCAACTTATACGAGATCGTAAGAACAAGCTGTTAGCATTGTCTCAAGCATCGTATATTGATAAGATGTTAATCAAGTTTGCAATGCAAAACTCCAAGAAAGGTAATCTACCTTCTCGTCATGGAGTTACTCTTTCTAAAGAGCAGTGTCCTAAAACACCTCAAGAGGAAGAGAATATGAGACACATTCCCTATGCCTCCGCAGTAGGCAGTCTTATGTATGCTATGTTATGTACTAGACCTGACATATGCTATGCAGTGGGAGTGGTCAGCCGGTATCAGTCTAACCCAGGATTAGATCATCGGGTAGCAGTTAAACACATTCTCAAGTATCTTAGGAAAACGAGAAACTATATGCTTGTATATTCTGGTAGGGATTTGATTCCTATTGGCCACACTGATTCTGATTTTCAATCAGACAAAGACAGTCGAAAGTCGACGTCTGGGTCAGTGTTTACCATTGGTGGTGGAGCCATAGTTTGGAGAAGCATCAAACAATCCTGCATAGCTGATTCCACTATGGAGGCTGAATACGTGGCTGCCTGTGAAGCAGCTAAAGAAGCAGTCTGGCTCCGAAAGTTTTTATCTGATCTGGAAGTTGTTCCAGATATGGAAAAACCCATGACACTTTATTGTGATAACAGTGGAGCCGTGGCTAATTCAAAAGAACCTAGAAGCCACAAAAGAGGAAAACATATAGAGCGAAAGTATCACCTTATAAGAGAGATTGTCCATCGTGGTGATGTGTCTGTTCTGAAGATTAGATCTGAAGACAACCTCGCAGATCCCTTCACAAAGACTCTTCCGGCAAAGAGTTTTGAAGGGCATCTAGAAGGACTGGGGTTAAAGGACATGTCTCATCTGCTTTAGGGCAAGTGGGAGATTGTTGGGGATAATGCCCTAAGAACATATGTTGTTAATCTTCTTGCTGAATTAATAATTAGATTGACATTCTATTACATATTTGTGTGCATTTAATGTTATTAATATTGTATTAATAACATAAAATTCCATGATTATTAAATGTAATATTAAACATAGTATATAAGTTGTTATATACATGAGGATTATGTTTAATATAATAATCTTAATTGTCTGTAATTGATAATTAAAGTTGGGATCTTTAATTAATTAAAATTACTAGTATGGTTCATTCCCATTAAGAATGGAACAGTTTTATCCGAACTGTTGATGTAGTGACATTAGAATGAAGGTACTTTGTATAATAAGATTATACAAGACATGGACGCGATAAATTGGAATCTTTAATAATCTCCGTATTGAAATAAAGTATTCCCTTTTATCAATCAGATGGTCATATATGGAACGATCTTAATCCTGAGTATTTAATAGACTCCTACTTATAAAGTTGTGTCTTTTGACTTACTCGGTATGGTTTGCTCTAATTGCCAAACCTAAAAACCTTGTATCTTAGAGACATGATGATATACTTAGCTGGGAATGATAATATACAAGATGGAATCCATTCCTTCTTAATTGAAGTAGACAAACAGTTCTCTTGAGTAAGTGATTCGGGTCTTGAACAATAGAGCGCTCAATTTATGATAAGATCATAAATAATTGTTTATTAGAGAATCACGGGCACTCAAGGATAAAGACGCAATTGAGAGGTCAACGGATTTGAACCTAGCTCATATTACGAACTGTTTATGGAGGATTGATCTATATGTAATGATTATATCAATGGACTGTTCGATTCCTATTCGAGTAATTAATTCTATAATAACAAGAGTACAGTTCCAGTTTTTTAGTGGAATAAATCTGGAATTAATAAATCTAATATTTAATTAAAGAGTTTAATTAAATATTGAAGATTTATTGGAGCTTGAAATTATAGGTCCATGTGTCCCCATACCATCTCTATAATACTGTATTGAACATTAAGGTATACTGAGGCTTAGTGATTAATTTGGAATTAATCATCTATACATAAAGAAGTTTATGTATTGTTTTATTTATTAAATAATGTTTGATTATTTAATTATATGTATTAAATAATATTTTGATTATTTAATTATATGTATTAAATAATATTTTGATTATTTAATTATATGTATTAAATAATATTTTGATTATTTAATTATATGTATAAAATAATATTTTGATTATTTAATTATATGTATTAAATAATGTTTGATTATTTAATTATATGTATTAAATAATGTTTGATTATTTAATTATATGTATAAAATAATATTTTGATTATTTAATTATATATATATATGTTTTAATAATTGGGGTGGGTTGTATTATTGTTACTTTTAGTCATGAATGGGGTGGGTGGAAATCAAGTATCCTTGTTTTTTTCCACTAGTGTTTTTTCTTTTGTTTTGTTTTTTCTTTCATCATTGCATTTAAAGCATAGTGGAATTCTAGCTCCTATTCTATGATTCTTTACACCACCCACCCTAGAACTATGATAGTGGAAAAATACTACACCACCCAATATATATATATATATAGCTCTCTCTCTCACTCTCTTATAAATGGAAGAAGCATAAAAAGAAAATATTTATTTTTGAGTTGATTCATATATTTTGAGCTTCATGAAAACAAGACAAGAAGAGTTCTTGTTTTGAGAAACACTAGTTCTAAACAAGAGAGTGATAACAAAAGAGAAAAATTATTTTTAAGGTCTAAGCCTCTAAAAATATTGTGAGATAGTCTCTCAATATTTTTCTAGTTGTCTCAAGTGTTGAGTACACAACTAGTACAGAAATTCAAGAGTTGAATTTTTCTGTTCAATACCGAGACGCCCACTCGTCGGTTCTTTGGTGTTGGAGATTCGGTGTGGAAGAACTTGGTTCGAGGGAATCACGAAGATTCTACAGTGGAGGAACTCGATTCGAGCGAATCACGGAAAGTCTACAAGGGTAACTATTTCCTTCCTTATTATTTATAGTTAAATATTAGAATCAATATAATCACAACGATCCGGCTAAAACGTTTTTTTTTGTTGAAATTTTAAAAAAACCGGGCCCACCGCACTTCCGCTGCGCGGATACCGGTTCCGGTTCCGGTTCACGGAACCAACAATTGGTATCAGAGCCACGTTGTAATTTATATTGATTTTAATATTAAAATTGATTCCGGTAGTAGGCGCTTTGCATTAAATGTGATTTAATGGTTCTTTTTTTATTCATGTGATGAATGGTAAATAAAAATGATTTTTGGTCGTTAATTATATGGTTCCTTTGGATTTTATGTTTTATCGCTTCTTCATTTTTTAGATAAAAATTTGTAAACCCAAGGGGTATAGGATTTTTGTAAATTGTGATATTGAAGAGGATGGCGTTATCAACAAATCGATGAGATTGGATCGGATGCTGAAGAAAGATTACAACAAGACCATTTTTGTAATTTGATTTATTTATGGGTTGTAATTTAAATATCCAAAGGAACTCGGCCAAAATTCATTTAGTTTTTATTTTGCTTTTTCATATTATATTTTATGCGATAATTATATAATATGTTCATGCATATAATATGTCATCTTAGTTAGTAAGTGCCTACTGGAATCGTTATAACATGACATGCATACATATTCTATTCTAAAACTGTTTTAGATTAGAAAATGTTTTATAATTTGTTATAATTATTATTATTACATAATATTGGATATTTTGTAATTAAAATACGGCAATTCAAAATATTGAGTGGGAGAGGGTAATATGACAAATGTTACCCATAGTCTCTACCATTAGTACAACATCGTGAGATTTAAATGGCGCCTCGAGACGCTTTGATTTCGTCCTCCCTACGGAGGGTGTCCATTTGAGTCATAGCAAGGTTGTCTTCCATGCGATAGGATTTTTAGATGTATTTCAAAATTGACCTACCCTACGGCGGTAAATTTTGAGTTAAGTCTGAAAAATCTGAAATGGTAGGTTACACTCAAAAGATGTAATTAAGCTTGTTAATTACAATCTTGATCAAAGTAAACGGTGATTAATGAAAGTTGAAAATATGAGATATTTTGATTTAACTTTTATTGATTGAGAAAGTCTCAATTCAATTATCAAATGCATGACCTATCCTACGACGGCACGTTATTTGTGAAAATTGAATTATCGTGGTAAATGAGTAAATAATTTTTCTGTATTTTTACATGCGCCATGCATCATATTTACATTACCGAAGTTTATATATGTGATATATATGAACTATGCACACATATTAAATATGAATGATTGTTATTTAATTTCAGCAAACCAAACATGTCCAATCCAATAATCAAGATACTCGCTGCTGAAACTTTAACCGGTGAAAATTTTGTCAAATGGAAAAGTAACATGAACATCGTGCTTGTATGTGAAAACTTCAAGTTTGTCCTAACGGATGAATGTCCTCCACGCCCTCATGCCAAGTCATCAACAAATGTTGCTGAGGCATATGATCGTTGGCAAAATGCCAACAACAAAGCCCGCTGCTACCTGTTAGCAGGCATGTCTGACGTGCTTAGATGTAAGCATGAAACGGTTGAAACCGCAAAAGGGATTATGGACTCCCTACAGGCAATGTTTGGGCGCCCTTCTGAACAGTCTCGTCATGAGGCTGTAAAGGCGCTTATGAACGCCAGAATGAAAAAGGGTACTTCAGTCCGCGAGCATACGCTCAAAATGATTGAACACATTAATGAGGCGGAAATACATGGTGCCAATATCGACGAAGCCACACAGGTGGGGATGATTTTAGAAACACTATCCCCTAACTTCCTTCAATTTAAAAGTAACTATTTCATGAATAAATTGAAGTACAACATGACTCAGTTGCTTAACGAGCTTCAAACCTTCGAATCCATTTTGAATGAAAAAGGAGGTGAGGCAAATGTTGCCGAAGCTACAACTTCCTCTTCTGGAAAGTCCAACAAGAGGAAGAATAAGAATAAAGGAAGTGGCAAGTTGAAAAACAAAAAGGGCAATTTCAAGGCTAAGAAAATCAACAACAACAAAGCAAAGAGCTCTGACAAAAAGGCCAAAGGAAAATGTTTCCACTGTGGCATAGATGGTCATTGGAAGAGGAACTGTAAAAAGTACCTCGAAGAGCTTAAGATCAAAAAGAAAGGTAAATCAGATTTACTTGTTCTAGAATCTTGTTTAGTTGAAAATGATATGTCTTCCTGGATAGTTGATTCAGGTGCGACTAACCATGTTTGTTGTTCTATGCAGATGTTTGATTCTGTAACAGAACTAGCCGATGGGGACTACACGATGAGAGTGGGTAATAGGGCTATGGTGTCAGCTAAAGCAGTGGGAGAAGTGAGACTTCTCTTTAATAATAAATTTCTTGTTTTGAACAATGTTTATTATATTCCCGGTTTTAGAAGAAATTTGATTTCTGTTTCAAGACTGTATGAACAATTATTTAAGGTTTCTTTTAATGATAAAGTTGTTATTATTTCTAGAAAGGGTTTAAATATTTGTTCTGGAATTTTGGACAACGGTCTCTATTTTTTAAGACCAACCTTTAACACACTGCTTAACACTGAAATGTTCAAAGTCGAACAACCAAAGTCTAAAAAGCAAAAGATTTCTCCTGATGATAACACATACCTATGGCATCTTAGACTAGGTCATATAAACCTAAATAGGATTGAAAGATTGGTAAAGGAAGGTCCTTTATGAGAGCTAAAAGTTGGCACTCTTCCAGTCTGTGAATCCTGTCTGGAAGGTAAAATGACTAAACGATCTTTTTCGGGAAAAGGTCAAAGAGCCAAAGAACCTCTTGAATTGATACATTCTGATGTGTGCGGTCCGATTAATGTACAAGCAAGAGGAGGATATGAATATTTCGTCACTTTCATTGACGATTATTCAAGGTATGGTTATATTTATTTAATGCAAAGGAAATCTGAAACTTTTGGAAAGTTTAAAGAATTCCAAGCCGAGGCTGAAAAGCAATTAAATAAATCGATTAAAACTCTTCGATCAGATCGAGGAGGTGAATACCTTGATAATGAATTCTTGGATCATTTAATCGAACATGGGATTTTATCCCAATTGACTGCACCTGGGACACCACAGCAAAACGGTGTCGCAGAAAGGAGAAATAGAACATTGCTTGATATGGTGAGATCCATGTTAAGTTACTCATCATTACACATGTCGTTCTGGGGATATGCACTACAGACTTCTGTATACATACTTAATTTAGTTCCATCTAAGTCTATACCTAAGACACCCTTAGAGTTGTGGAATGGTAGCAAAGTTAGTTTGCGACACATTCGCATATGGGGGTGTCCTGCACACGTACTTAAAGGTAGGACTGGGAAGTTGGAACCTCGATCTGAAGTATGCATATTTGTAGGATATCCAAAAGGAACGAGAGGAGGTTTGTTTTATAGTCATCAAGATAATAAAGTATTTGTATCGACAAATGCAACATTTCTTGAAAAAAACTATATGACAAACTTCAAACCTCGTAGTAAAGTTATACTTGAGGAGTTACTTTCTGATGAGGTCAGACCAACATCGACAACTGTTGTCGAACGACAAAATGAGAAGACCACAACTCAAAATCAGAATGATTTACCACCTCGTCGTAGTGGGAGGGTTGTGAGACAACCTACTCGCTATGGACAAATTGGGGAAGCACAAGTTGTGATTTCTGATCTTGGTAAAGATGATCCATTGACATATCGATGTGCAATGGAAGATTCTGACAAAGAGAATTGGCAACAAGCAATGAATCTCGAGATGGAGTCAATGTACTCCAACTCAGTTTGGAAACTTGTAGACCCACCCGTATACTATGAAGAGACTATGAAGAGACTTTCTCGCCAGTAGCCATGCTCAAATCCATCCGTATACTCTTATCCATTGCCGCATATTATGACTATGAGATATGGCAAATGGATGTTAAGACGGCTTTTTTGAATGGCCATCTTGACGAGAGCATCTATATGGTGCAACCAGAGGGGTTTATAGATAAATGCCAAGAGCAAAAAGTTTGCCAGTTGCAAAAGTCCATCTATGGACTTAAGCAAGCTTCTCGATCTTGGAATATTAGATTTGATGAAGCAATTAAATCATATGGATTTGATCAAAATGTTGATGAGCCTTGTGTCTACAAGTACATCAAAGAAAAGAAGGTGGTCTTCTTAATTCTTTACGTTGATGACATTCTTCTCATTGGGAATGATGTAGAATCTTTATCAAATGTAAAGAAATGGCTGGCTAACCAATTCCAAATGAAGGATTTGGGAGAGGCAAGTTATGTTCTTGGGATCCAACTTATACGAGATCGTAAGAACAAGCTGTTAGCATTGTCTCAAGCATCGTATATTGATAAGATGTTAATCAAGTTTGCAATGCAAAACTCCAAGAAAGGTAATCTACCTTCTCGTCATGGAGTTACTCTTTCTAAAGAGCAGTGTCCTAAAACACCTCAAGAGGAAGAGAATATGAGACACATTCCCTATGCCTCCGCAGTAGGCAGTCTTATGTATGCTATGTTATGTACTAGACCTGACATATGCTATGCAGTGGGAGTGGTCAGCCGGTATCAGTCTAACCCAGGATTAGATCATCGGGTAGCAGTTAAACACATTCTCAAGTATCTTAGGAAAACGAGAAACTATATGCTTGTATATTCTGGTAGGGATTTGATTCCTATTGGCCACACTGATTCTGATTTTCAATCAGACAAAGACAGTCGAAAGTCGACGTCTGGGTCAGTGTTTACCAT
Organism: Acer campestre; assembly: GCA_954870605.1. NCBI lineage: Eukaryota > Viridiplantae > Streptophyta > Magnoliopsida > Sapindales > Sapindaceae > Acer > Acer campestre. The sequence goes on along the minus strand of OX940799.1, from coordinate 25,567,359 downwards.
TGGTGGTGGAGCCATAGTTTGGAGAAGCATCAAACAATCCTGCATAGCTGATTCCACTATGGAGGCTGAATACGTGGCTGCCTGTGAAGCAGCTAAAGAAGCAGTCTGGCTCCGAAAGTTTTTATCTGATCTGGAAGTTGTTCCAGATATGGAAAAACCCATGACACTTTATTGTGATAACAGTGGAGCCGTGGCTAATTCAAAAGAACCTAGAAGCCACAAAAGAGGAAAACATATAGAGCGAAAGTATCACCTTATAAGAGAGATTGTCCATCGTGGTGATGTGTCTGTTCTGAAGATTAGATCTGAAGACAACCTCGCAGATCCCTTCACAAAGACTCTTCCGGCAAAGAGTTTTGAAGGGCATCTAGAAGGACTGGGGTTAAAGGACATGTCTCATCTGCTTTAGGGCAAGTGGGAGATTGTTGGGGATAATGCCCTAAGAACATATGTTGTTAATCTTCTTGCTGAATTAATAATTAGATTGACATTCTATTACATATTTGTGTGCATTTAATGTTATTAATATTGTATTAATAACATAAAATTCCATGATTATTAAATGTAATATTAAACATAGTATATAAGTTGTTATATACATGAGGATTATGTTTAATATAATAATCTTAATTGTCTGTAATTGATAATTAAAGTTGGGATCTTTAATTAATTAAAATTACTAGTATGGTTCATTCCCATTAAGAATGGAACAGTTTTATCCGAACTGTTGATGTAGTGACATTAGAATGAAGGTACTTTGTATAATAAGATTATACAAGACATGGACGCGATAAATTGGAATCTTTAATAATCTCCGTATTGAAATAAAGTATTCCCTTTTATCAATCAGATGGTCATATATGGAACGATCTTAATCCTGAGTATTTAATAGACTCCTACTTATAAAGTTGTGTCTTTTGACTTACTCGGTATGGTTTGCTCTAATTGCCAAACCTAAAAACCTTGTATCTTAGAGACATGATGATATACTTAGCTGGGAATGATAATATACAAGATGGAATCCATTCCTTCTTAATTGAAGTAGACAAACAGTTCTCTTGAGTAAGTGATTCGGGTCTTGAACAATAGAGCGCTCAATTTATGATAAGATCATAAATAATTGTTTATTAGAGAATCACGGGCACTCAAGGATAAAGACGCAATTGAGAGGTCAACGGATTTGAACCTAGCTCATATTACGAACTGTTTATGGAGGATTGATCTATATGTAATGATTATATCAATGGACTGTTCGATTCCTATTCGAGTAATTAATTCTATAATAACAAGAGTACAGTTCCAGTTTTTTAGTGGAATAAATCTGGAATTAATAAATCTAATATTTAATTAAAGAGTTTAATTAAATATTGAAGATTTATTGGAGCTTGAAATTATAGGTCCATGTGTCCCCATACCATCTCTATAATACTGTATTGAACATTAAGGTATACTGAGGCTTAGTGATTAATTTGGAATTAATCATCTATACATAAAGAAGTTTATGTATTGTTTTATTTATTAAATAATGTTTGATTATTTAATTATATGTATTAAATAATATTTTGATTATTTAATTATATGTATTAAATAATATTTTGATTATTTAATTATATGTATTAAATAATATTTTGATTATTTAATTATATGTATAAAATAATATTTTGATTATTTAATTATATGTATTAAATAATGTTTGATTATTTAATTATATGTATTAAATAATGTTTGATTATTTAATTATATGTATAAAATAATATTTTGATTATTTAATTATATATATATATGTTTTAATAATTGGGGTGGGTTGTATTATTGTTACTTTTAGTCATGAATGGGGTGGGTGGAAATCAAGTATCCTTGTTTTTTTCCACTAGTGTTTTTTCTTTTGTTTTGTTTTTTCTTTCATCATTGCATTTAAAGCATAGTGGAATTCTAGCTCCTATTCTATGATTCTTTACACCACCCACCCTAGAACTATGATAGTGGAAAAATACTACACCACCCAATATATATATATATATAGCTCTCTCTCTCACTCTCTTATAAATGGAAGAAGCATAAAAAGAAAATATTTATTTTTGAGTTGATTCATATATTTTGAGCTTCATGAAAACAAGACAAGAAGAGTTCTTGTTTTGAGAAACACTAGTTCTAAACAAGAGAGTGATAACAAAAGAGAAAAATTATTTTTAAGGTCTAAGCCTCTAAAAATATTGTGAGATAGTCTCTCAATATTTTTCTAGTTGTCTCAAGTGTTGAGTACACAACTAGTACAGAAATTCAAGAGTTGAATTTTTCTGTTCAATACCGAGACGCCCACTCGTCGGTTCTTTGGTGTTGGAGATTCGGTGTGGAAGAACTTGGTTCGAGGGAATCACGAAGATTCTACAGTGGAGGAACTCGATTCGAGCGAATCACGGAAAGTCTACAAGGGTAACTATTTCCTTCCTTATTATTTATAGTTAAATATTAGAATCAATATAATCACAACGATCCGGCTAAAACGTTTTTTTTTGTTGAAATTTTAAAAAAACCGGGCCCACCGCACTTCCGCTGCGCGGATACCGGTTCCGGTTCCGGTTCACGGAACCAACAATTGGTATCAGAGCCACGTTGTAATTTATATTGATTTTAATATTAAAATTGATTCCGGTAGTAGGCGCTTTGCATTAAATGTGATTTAATGGTTCTTTTTTTATTCATGTGATGAATGGTAAATAAAAATGATTTTTGGTCGTTAATTATATGGTTCCTTTGGATTTTATGTTTTATCGCTTCTTCATTTTTTAGATAAAAATTTGTAAACCCAAGGGGTATAGGATTTTTGTAAATTGTGATATTGAAGAGGATGGCGTTATCAACAAATCGATGAGATTGGATCGGATGCTGAAGAAAGATTACAACAAGACCATTTTTGTAATTTGATTTATTTATGGGTTGTAATTTAAATATCCAAAGGAACTCGGCCAAAATTCATTTAGTTTTTATTTTGCTTTTTCATATTATATTTTATGCGATAATTATATAATATGTTCATGCATATAATATGTCATCTTAGTTAGTAAGTGCCTACTGGAATCGTTATAACATGACATGCATACATATTCTATTCTAAAACTGTTTTAGATTAGAAAATGTTTTATAATTTGTTATAATTATTATTATTACATAATATTGGATATTTTGTAATTAAAATACGGCAATTCAAAATATTGAGTGGGAGAGGGTAATATGACAAATGTTACCCATAGTCTCTACCATTAGTACAACATCGTGAGATTTAAATGGCGCCTCGAGACGCTTTGATTTCGTCCTCCCTACGGAGGGTGTCCATTTGAGTCATAGCAAGGTTGTCTTCCATGCGATAGGATTTTTAGATGTATTTCAAAATTGACCTACCCTACGGCGGTAAATTTTGAGTTAAGTCTGAAAAATCTGAAATGGTAGGTTACACTCAAAAGATGTAATTAAGCTTGTTAATTACAATCTTGATCAAAGTAAACGGTGATTAATGAAAGTTGAAAATATGAGATATTTTGATTTAACTTTTATTGATTGAGAAAGTCTCAATTCAATTATCAAATGCATGACCTATCCTACGACGGCACGTTATTTGTGAAAATTGAATTATCGTGGTAAATGAGTAAATAATTTTTCTGTATTTTTACATGCGCCATGCATCATATTTACATTACCGAAGTTTATATATGTGATATATATGAACTATGCACACATATTAAATATGAATGATTGTTATTTAATTTCAGCAAACCAAACATGTCCAATCCAATAATCAAGATACTCGCTGCTGAAACTTTAACCGGTGAAAATTTTGTCAAATGGAAAAGTAACATGAACATCGTGCTTGTATGTGAAAACTTCAAGTTTGTCCTAACGGATGAATGTCCTCCACGCCCTCATGCCAAGTCATCAACAAATGTTGCTGAGGCATATGATCGTTGGCAAAATGCCAACAACAAAGCCCGCTGCTACCTGTTAGCAGGCATGTCTGACGTGCTTAGATGTAAGCATGAAACGGTTGAAACCGCAAAAGGGATTATGGACTCCCTACAGGCAATGTTTGGGCGCCCTTCTGAACAGTCTCGTCATGAGGCTGTAAAGGCGCTTATGAACGCCAGAATGAAAAAGGGTACTTCAGTCCGCGAGCATACGCTCAAAATGATTGAACACATTAATGAGGCGGAAATACATGGTGCCAATATCGACGAAGCCACACAGGTGGGGATGATTTTAGAAACACTATCCCCTAACTTCCTTCAATTTAAAAGTAACTATTTCATGAATAAATTGAAGTACAACATGACTCAGTTGCTTAACGAGCTTCAAACCTTCGAATCCATTTTGAATGAAAAAGGAGGTGAGGCAAATGTTGCCGAAGCTACAACTTCCTCTTCTGGAAAGTCCAACAAGAGGAAGAATAAGAATAAAGGAAGTGGCAAGTTGAAAAACAAAAAGGGCAATTTCAAGGCTAAGAAAATCAACAACAACAAAGCAAAGAGCTCTGACAAAAAGGCCAAAGGAAAATGTTTCCACTGTGGCATAGATGGTCATTGGAAGAGGAACTGTAAAAAGTACCTCGAAGAGCTTAAGATCAAAAAGAAAGGTAAATCAGATTTACTTGTTCTAGAATCTTGTTTAGTTGAAAATGATATGTCTTCCTGGATAGTTGATTCAGGTGCGACTAACCATGTTTGTTGTTCTATGCAGATGTTTGATTCTGTAACAGAACTAGCCGATGGGGACTACACGATGAGAGTGGGTAATAGGGCTATGGTGTCAGCTAAAGCAGTGGGAGAAGTGAGACTTCTCTTTAATAATAAATTTCTTGTTTTGAACAATGTTTATTATATTCCCGGTTTTAGAAGAAATTTGATTTCTGTTTCAAGACTGTATGAACAATTATTTAAGGTTTCTTTTAATGATAAAGTTGTTATTATTTCTAGAAAGGGTTTAAATATTTGTTCTGGAATTTTGGACAACGGTCTCTATTTTTTAAGACCAACCTTTAACACACTGCTTAACACTGAAATGTTCAAAGTCGAACAACCAAAGTCTAAAAAGCAAAAGATTTCTCCTGATGATAACACATACCTATGGCATCTTAGACTAGGTCATATAAACCTAAATAGGATTGAAAGATTGGTAAAGGAAGGTCCTTTATGAGAGCTAAAAGTTGGCACTCTTCCAGTCTGTGAATCCTGTCTGGAAGGTAAAATGACTAAACGATCTTTTTCGGGAAAAGGTCAAAGAGCCAAAGAACCTCTTGAATTGATACATTCTGATGTGTGCGGTCCGATTAATGTACAAGCAAGAGGAGGATATGAATATTTCGTCACTTTCATTGACGATTATTCAAGGTATGGTTATATTTATTTAATGCAAAGGAAATCTGAAACTTTTGGAAAGTTTAAAGAATTCCAAGCCGAGGCTGAAAAGCAATTAAATAAATCGATTAAAACTCTTCGATCAGATCGAGGAGGTGAATACCTTGATAATGAATTCTTGGATCATTTAATCGAACATGGGATTTTATCCCAATTGACTGCACCTGGGACACCACAGCAAAACGGTGTCGCAGAAAGGAGAAATAGAACATTGCTTGATATGGTGAGATCCATGTTAAGTTACTCATCATTACACATGTCGTTCTGGGGATATGCACTACAGACTTCTGTATACATACTTAATTTAGTTCCATCTAAGTCTATACCTAAGACACCCTTAGAGTTGTGGAATGGTAGCAAAGTTAGTTTGCGACACATTCGCATATGGGGGTGTCCTGCACACGTACTTAAAGGTAGGACTGGGAAGTTGGAACCTCGATCTGAAGTATGCATATTTGTAGGATATCCAAAAGGAACGAGAGGAGGTTTGTTTTATAGTCATCAAGATAATAAAGTATTTGTATCGACAAATGCAACATTTCTTGAAAAAAACTATATGACAAACTTCAAACCTCGTAGTAAAGTTATACTTGAGGAGTTACTTTCTGATGAGGTCAGACCAACATCGACAACTGTTGTCGAACGACAAAATGAGAAGACCACAACTCAAAATCAGAATGATTTACCACCTCGTCGTAGTGGGAGGGTTGTGAGACAACCTACTCGCTATGGACAAATTGGGGAAGCACAAGTTGTGATTTCTGATCTTGGTAAAGATGATCCATTGACATATCGATGTGCAATGGAAGATTCTGACAAAGAGAATTGGCAACAAGCAATGAATCTCGAGATGGAGTCAATGTACTCCAACTCAGTTTGGAAACTTGTAGACCCACCCGTATACTATGAAGAGACTATGAAGAGACTTTCTCGCCAGTAGCCATGCTCAAATCCATCCGTATACTCTTATCCATTGCCGCATATTATGACTATGAGATATGGCAAATGGATGTTAAGACGGCTTTTTTGAATGGCCATCTTGACGAGAGCATCTATATGGTGCAACCAGAGGGGTTTATAGATAAATGCCAAGAGCAAAAAGTTTGCCAGTTGCAAAAGTCCATCTATGGACTTAAGCAAGCTTCTCGATCTTGGAATATTAGATTTGATGAAGCAATTAAATCATATGGATTTGATCAAAATGTTGATGAGCCTTGTGTCTACAAGTACATCAAAGAAAAGAAGGTGGTCTTCTTAATTCTTTACGTTGATGACATTCTTCTCATTGGGAATGATGTAGAATCTTTATCAAATGTAAAGAAATGGCTGGCTAACCAATTCCAAATGAAGGATTTGGGAGAGGCAAGTTATGTTCTTGGGATCCAACTTATACGAGATCGTAAGAACAAGCTGTTAGCATTGTCTCAAGCATCGTATATTGATAAGATGTTAATCAAGTTTGCAATGCAAAACTCCAAGAAAGGTAATCTACCTTCTCGTCATGGAGTTACTCTTTCTAAAGAGCAGTGTCCTAAAACACCTCAAGAGGAAGAGAATATGAGACACATTCCCTATGCCTCCGCAGTAGGCAGTCTTATGTATGCTATGTTATGTACTAGACCTGACATATGCTATGCAGTGGGAGTGGTCAGCCGGTATCAGTCTAACCCAGGATTAGATCATCGGGTAGCAGTTAAACACATTCTCAAGTATCTTAGGAAAACGAGAAACTATATGCTTGTATATTCTGGTAGGGATTTGATTCCTATTGGCCACACTGATTCTGATTTTCAATCAGACAAAGACAGTCGAAAGTCGACGTCTGGGTCAGTGTTTACCATTGGTGGTGGAGCCATAGTTTGGAGAAGCATCAAACAATCCTGCATAGCTGATTCCACTATGGAGGCTGAATACGTGGCTGCCTGTGAAGCAGCTAAAGAAGCAGTCTGGCTCCGAAAGTTTTTATCTGATCTGGAAGTTGTTCCAGATATGGAAAAACCCATGACACTTTATTGTGATAACAGTGGAGCCGTGGCTAATTCAAAAGAACCTAGAAGCCACAAAAGAGGAAAACATATAGAGCGAAAGTATCACCTTATAAGAGAGATTGTCCATCGTGGTGATGTGTCTGTTCTGAAGATTAGATCTGAAGACAACCTCGCAGATCCCTTCACAAAGACTCTTCCGGCAAAGAGTTTTGAAGGGCATCTAGAAGGACTGGGGTTAAAGGACATGTCTCATCTGCTTTAGGGCAAGTGGGAGATTGTTGGGGATAATGCCCTAAGAACATATGTTGTTAATCTTCTTGCTGAATTAATAATTAGATTGACATTCTATTACATATTTGTGTGCATTTAATGTTATTAATATTGTATTAATAACATAAAATTCCATGATTATTAAATGTAATATTAAACATAGTATATAAGTTGTTATATACATGAGGATTATGTTTAATATAATAATCTTAATTGTCTGTAATTGATAATTAAAGTTGGGATCTTTAATTAATTAAAATTACTAGTATGGTTCATTCCCATTAAGAATGGAACAGTTTTATCCGAACTGTTGATGTAGTGACATTAGAATGAAGGTACTTTGTATAATAAGATTATACAAGACATGGACGCGATAAATTGGAATCTTTAATAATCTCCGTATTGAAATAAAGTATTCCCTTTTATCAATCAGATGGTCATATATGGAACGATCTTAATCCTGAGTATTTAATAGACTCCTACTTATAAAGTTGTGTCTTTTGACTTACTCGGTATGGTTTGCTCTAATTGCCAAACCTAAAAACCTTGTATCTTAGAGACATGATGATATACTTAGCTGGGAATGATAATATACAAGATGGAATCCATTCCTTCTTAATTGAAGTAGACAAACAGTTCTCTTGAGTAAGTGATTCGGGTCTTGAACAATAGAGCGCTCAATTTATGATAAGATCATAAATAATTGTTTATTAGAGAATCACGGGCACTCAAGGATAAAGACGCAATTGAGAGGTCAACGGATTTGAACCTAGCTCATATTACGAACTGTTTATGGAGGATTGATCTATATGTAATGATTATATCAATGGACTGTTCGATTCCTATTCGAGTAATTAATTCTATAATAACAAGAGTACAGTTCCAGTTTTTTAGTGGAATAAATCTGGAATTAATAAATCTAATATTTAATTAAAGAGTTTAATTAAATATTGAAGATTTATTGGAGCTTGAAATTATAGGTCCATGTGTCCCCATACCATCTCTATAATACTGTATTGAACATTAAGGTATACTGAGGCTTAGTGATTAATTTGGAATTAATCATCTATACATAAAGAAGTTTATGTATTGTTTTATTTATTAAATAATGTTTGATTATTTAATTATATGTATTAAATAATATTTTGATTATTTAATTATATGTATTAAATAATATTTTGATTATTTAATTATATGTATTAAATAATATTTTGATTATTTAATTATATGTATAAAATAATATTTTGATTATTTAATTATATGTATTAAATAATGTTTGATTATTTAATTATATGTATTAAATAATGTTTGATTATTTAATTATATGTATAAAATAATATTTTGATTATTTAATTATATATATATATGTTTTAATAATTGGGGTGGGTTGTATTATTGTTACTTTTAGTCATGAATGGGGTGGGTGGAAATCAAGTATCCTTGTTTTTTTCCACTAGTGTTTTTTCTTTTGTTTTGTTTTTTCTTTCATCATTGCATTTAAAGCATAGTGGAATTCTAGCTCCTATTCTATGATTCTTTACACCACCCACCCTAGAACTATGATAGTGGAAAAATACTACACCACCCAATATATATATATATATAGCTCTCTCTCTCACTCTCTTATAAATGGAAGAAGCATAAAAAGAAAATATTTATTTTTGAGTTGATTCATATATTTTGAGCTTCATGAAAACAAGACAAGAAGAGTTCTTGTTTTGAGAAACACTAGTTCTAAACAAGAGAGTGATAACAAAAGAGAAAAATTATTTTTAAGGTCTAAGCCTCTAAAAATATTGTGAGATAGTCTCTCAATATTTTTCTAGTTGTCTCAAGTGTTGAGTACACAACTAGTACAGAAATTCAAGAGTTGAATTTTTCTGTTCAATACCGAGACGCCCACTCGTCGGTTCTTTGGTGTTGGAGATTCGGTGTGGAAGAACTTGGTTCGAGGGAATCACGAAGATTCTACAGTGGAGGAACTCGATTCGAGCGAATCACGGAAAGTCTACAAGGGTAACTATTTCCTTCCTTATTATTTATAGTTAAATATTAGAATCAATATAATCACAACGATCCGGCTAAAACGTTTTTTTTTGTTGAAATTTTAAAAAGAAACCGGGCCCACCGCACTTCCGCTGCGCGGATACCGGTTCCGGTTCCGGTTCACGGAACCAACAGCTATTACTACAAAACTTCCTCACTATAAAGTTATTTCATTTCCTAGATCAACTTTCTTCTCTAGCCTAAATAAACTCAAAACGATTTTCGCGAACTTGAACCCTCTCAAATCGTCCTCAAAACAAACAGATCTCTCCACCATCAAAGTCGATTCCCCACTCCCCTCAACCATCGCTGCCACCACGAAACCCTTGAAATCTCGTCTACGGAACAACGAGACTTTGTACGACATCTTCCTCCTCTCCTTCTCTTCAACTCTCGCTGAGATCTCGGGGCTTGGCTGGATATGACTTCATAGTCGTTGACATGGAGCACGGCCCTGGCGGTGCCTTCACCGCCCTCAAGTGCATCTGTCCCTCACCACTATGTAGGCACTGGCCATCCTACGGTTCCCGGGGAGCTCCGGTGGCTCAAATGGCGATGACGAGGCTCCGCCAGTGGCCTCACTGTCGTCGGTTATGAAGGAGGCCCATCGCCTCTATTTTTTGTTTTTTGTTTTAAAATTTTTATTTTAAAACGTTTTTGGAGGATAAATTGGTAAATTGAACATTTAATAGGATGGAATCTAGATTCCTAACTCTAGAGGTAGGAATTCTAATCCACCATTTTGATAGAATCCTCCATGGAATGGAATCCTTATTCCATGACATTTTGTGTAAAACAAACAATGAAATATGGATTCCCTTTCTCTTTCAGGGAGAAAGGGCCATGGGGTATTATTACATATTTACATATGGATGTGCAAAACAAATAATGGAATAATTTAAAAAATAATAAGGATTCCATTTTGTGCCAAACAGGGCCATGGGGTATTATTACATATGGATGTCATATGTTGTTACTTTTTTAGTCCGCTGAGAATTGGACAGATAAAGTAGGGGTCTTTGTGTAAATAGTTATATAATTGGGGAACTTTCTAAATTTGTCAATTTCCAATAATTTTATTGTTTCTCTCGAACAGTTTACTTTTTTGATAAAAATACCCTTAATAAAGTTAATATATATATATATATATATATTGGGCGGTCACAGTCTCATAGGCCTCTATACAAGGGACAATTTAATAAAATTGTGACCTCCATGGATAATTTAATATTATTTTTTTAAAAAAAATATTATAAAAAGTAAAAGTATATAGGTAGTTTTGTCGGTTCAAGAAATTTTTTGATAAAGACAAAATAAACATTAAACGTTTATAAAATTAGAAAGTGTCTTTTTTGTTTGTATATTTCAAGTTATTTCCAATGTAAACTTCAATCTCTTTGTAATCAATCTTTCGGATATTATTCCCATGATTAGATGAGATAATAAATAGAGCTTTGATTCTTTAATTTACTCTCCTTGCTTATCTCTATTTCTATCAATTCAATTTGTTGTTTTGAATTACTTCATTAAAAAAAAAAAAAAAAAAAAAAAAAACCTTCGTTGTTTTTGAATTTGATTCTCCCTGATTTTATAACATTTAAATATTAAGAGAGAAATGGGGATACTCAAATCGATTTTTGATCATTCCAATCCAAATATAAATAAGTAAACGTGTAGACACACAAAATGGGCAACATAAGATTGGGCAAATATTAGAAAATTCAAGTAAAATAGTTTTAGTTTTTGAAAAATTCTCAAATTTTATTCATAGGTAAATTTTATTGAATTTATCATCCATAAAAAAATTCAGATCAAAATTCATAAATTTCGATATGATTTACGGGATCTCTTAAGAGAGAACTAATATATATATATATATATATCAGTAATGCTACACATCCCACCTATAATCCCACCATTTACATCTCAACACACGTTGTAATTGATGTGTCACTTGGTGAGTGGACAAACATTAATTGGTGAGTGAATACATAGGTAAGAGAGATAAGTATTAATTAATGTGTGTCCACCCACTAAGTGACATCTCAGCTGCCACATGTGTTGGAATGAAAATGGTGGGATTGTAGGTGGAATGTTTAGCATTATTGATAAACATTTAAACACCTTCTATATTACCAAAATTAACTTTAAAAATTAAGACCCATTTTTAATTAATTTTATTTTCTCTCTCTATACCCTATTTTTACTATTTTAATACCCAATCAAAGAGTGAGAAATAACCCTTCCTTAAATCATATTACGAATTCTAAAAAGTTAAAAAGAAAATTAATTAATAAACTTATTGATTAAATTTTGTGATCTTGAGTTTATAATCCACGTAAGTAATAACAAAAACAATAATAAAAATTCAACTCTTGAAAATCGACATTTTGTTTAACCAAAACAAAACACTGATTTTTTTTTTTTTTTTTTTTTTTGATGAAGTATATAAATATAATAAGATATTAATTTTAGGTATTAAAAAAAAAAAAAAAAGGCTTGGTATGAAAATGCAATCCATGTTTTTATTCATATAGAATTTGGATAGTCTCTCTTGTCAAACTCCAATTTAGAAGGGGTAGAAAGTCAACAATTAATTTTTTTACTTTTTTTATTATTTTTATTATTTTTATTATTTTTATTTATTTTTTAAATGATAGGTATATAAATTAAATTAATGAATTTGGAAACTCTCGCTTGTCAAACTCCAATTTAGAAGGCATAGAGAATCGATTATTAATTTTTCATTTTTAATGATGGGTGTAGCAAAAACATTATCGTCTTAATTTGATTTATTAGTAATTAAATAAAACCAAACCAAATCAAATCTTAGAGCATAAAAGTATACTTATCAGAGCATTTTCAATGAAAAAGTGGTTTGAATTTCAATAATTGTTGACATATCAACAATATTAAGAGACTTGCTTCCTCTATGGCAAAAAACTATTCTTGATAGTTGATAGATAGCCAATTAAAAAACCTGTCTCAAATGCTCTATTTAAAATATTAATTTATTAATGACATGTCTGATTATTTGATTATATATATATATATATATATATTTTATTTTATTTTTAATCAAACAACTTTCTTAACAATCGTTTACATTTATCTATAAGGCTACAAAATAACTGTTTAAAAGAATCTTCAATGCAATAAGTTGTGAAAAAATTGGATGTCAGTTAGGATTAATAGACATTAAGTTCAAATACACTCATCCAATCCCATCATCACTATTCAATGTAAAGTTGAGGTGGCAAAAAAAGAATACAGACACTATCAACATGAATGTCTACTTTTAGAGGCTATGTTAAACAACTATTTTGTATAGTGACTCAACATTGAAGATAAATATTAAAAAACTATTTAACAATTTTTTTGATTAAAAAAAAAAAAAAAATAAAAAAGAATAAAATAACTACATAGGTGAATAATAAATTGTATTTTGAATAGAACCATTGGAGATGGCTTTATTATTATTCTTTTTTTATTTAGTTGTTTATGAAGTATATTTTGATATCATATAGGAAGAAAGTCTCTAAACATTGTTAACATGTCAATATTTATTATAATTCAAGCCATTTTTGCATTAGACATGCTCCAACAGAGCCTCTGAAAGTAGACGGTCAACTTGATAGTGTCTATATGACATTGAAGAGCAATAACTGCATTGAAGAGACATAATTGAACATAATGTTTATTTGTCCTATGTGGCATATAAAATTTTCACAATCCATTGTAGTATTGGAGATGTTCTTATAACTACCTTCAAATATGGCTTAATGGTAAGAACGTCCATTCAGATTGGTAATGTCCAGGTTTGAATCATTTCCGTTGCAAGTGGTATATAAAAAAAAAATGGGTATACTTATGATAACTATTTTTAATAAACATTTTATAATACATATTTGTAAATCATATAAAATAGTTACAAATAAATACGAACACCCATGCAAGTTTGTAAATCGCAAAATAGTGCACCTTTAAAAAAAAAATATATCACAAATAATGAAATATGCAAATCACTCATTGGGTCACCAAAATTACAAGACATATATTATTATAATTTTTTGGAAATAAAGACATATAAAGGGTAAAAATGTTTTTAATCCCTCTTGTTTGCTCTATTATACGTTTTGGTTCCCCTAGGTTCAGTATTGGCCATACATGTCCCCATAGTTTAAGTTAATGGTTGGTTAGGTCCCTACTGTCCAATTCCCTTAAGGTTCTTACAAATTCCGTCAATGGGATGAGGGAAATAATGTTTTGTAGAAGATTTATTAAAAAATAATTTTTTTAAAGAATTTTTAAACAATAAATAAATATTAAAATAATAATCTTATCGGATCCAAACCCATCTCTATCTCTTTGATTTCTTCTCTCTCTCTGTCGATCTCTTTCTCACCCAATCTAATCTTTCTCAAACATTCAATCATCTTCTTCGAACAAACCTAGATCAAAGAGACTCTCCGAAGAGTTTTCGACGGCATCTCTAGCAGCATCTCCGACTACGACCTGATGCAGTCTCTGGGACATCTGGGCAAGAGCAAATTTTCCTCATTGGCGATGGCATCTTGGCAATAGCTCGCTGTTTCTGTAACATGACGGGATCCAAAGTGCCATTCTCCATTGCAAAAAATCTTTCAATTCTTCCAGAGGTATATTAATTAATTATTTCCATTAATCATTAATTAATTTTGGTTTAATTGTTTCATCTTTTTGAATTTTTGTTGTTGAATTGGGAAGTGTGATGAAGAAGAGGTGAAGAAGATCAAGTGTTCAACAAGAGCTTCAACAATATCTGATAGTAATGGAGATGGTGATGGTTATGGAGAGAGAGAGAGAGAGAGAGAGAGAGAGAGAGAGAGAGAGAGATGGTTTGATTTGTTTTCGATTTGTTTTACAATTTTGGTTTGGTGTTGATTCATTTATGGGTTTCATTTCAGTCTTGGTGTTCATGGGTAGCTTGGAATTGGTTTTGTTTGTTTTAATTTTAATTTTTTTTGTTCTTTAAGTTTTTTTTTTCTTCCGATCTGGGTTTGTTTGAAGATGATGGTTTCTGGATGGTGACGGCGTCGGCTGGGTCGGCGTTGGGGGTTGGTGGCACATGATGGGCTCTTCATGAAGATCCAAGAGATGGATCTCTACCAGATCCTTTATATATTGTTTGTTAATATTTTTATTTATCTATTTTATTTTTTAAATCATTTTTATTTTTTTATTATTTAGTTTAATTATTTTTTTTTAAAAAAATTATTGGGTGGAGATCCAAATTGGATCTCTACCGTCCATGAGAGGGAGATGGACGGTGAAGATCTATCCATCAAATAAAAAAAAATTAAATTTAAAAAGGGTAAAATAGCACTTTGGAGGGCAAAGCTGTCATTTTGCCCTCTGGACATGCTAGAAGGCCTGTTTTTAACGGAAATTGTAACAGAAGAATCAAACAGGCCAATACTAAAACGAAGGGGACCTAAATGTATAATAGGGCAAATTAGAGGGACTAAAAACATTTTTACCCACGTAAATTTCAAATCTCAAGACATGAATAACGGAAATGGGGATAATGGGAAATAGGTTAAATTATAGCGAAGATATTGGTCATTAATGAAACTAGAAAGGGAATTGATTAAACAAGAGGGAGGATTTTGATAATATACATTAATTAAACTATCGAATATCACATGATCATAAATTATCATTTTCTTGATTACTGACCTTAGGAATATATCTTGATGCATGTATTTTAATGATAATTGATTTTTATATTTACGATTATATTTACCTGAAGAAGCACCGCTTATTCATTATGTATATTTAATAGGATGTACATGCAACATGCATTAGGCAAATATATGTATAATTGTTTTTTATATTTATGCATGATTTTTTTATTTTTTATTGATGAAATATTTATGCATGATTACTTGTTGAGAAGGACTGCTTATTAATTATGTATATTTAACAGGTTACGCGTGTTACATGCATTAGGCGAATATATATATATATATATTGACAATATCTATTAATTCGGGACTAGGTATTTTTTTTAAAGAGTTCAAAAATTAAATAGCACTTTTTGGGGGAGAGCTTGTGCAAATAGCACCACATTAATAAGTTTTGTTTTAATAGCACCAAAATAGGTGATGAGACCAAAATACCCTCACTTACTCTTTTCCTTTTTATTTTTTTTCTCGAAAATTCGAGACTTATTTACAGTTTCGAGACTTATTTATGATTTTTTGAGACTTATTCATGCATTTTCGAGACTTATTCATGCGTTTCGAGACTTATTATGTCGACCTCCACCAATGGTGACAGTGACGATCCGACGACGGCGCAAATTGACTCCGGAGATAGTTGGATTTGGAAGATTGAACGATGCCGAGTTCGTTGGTGCCATCAGTTTCATCAGATTCATGACGGATCGTCATAAATCGGACGATGAAGATTCGCGATGGTTTGGGTTTTGCTTCGTTTCTCTCTTTACACAACTCGAAAATGAAAACGAATACTTCGGTTACAATGATTGGCACTCGACAAACGTTTTGCCGGTGGTTTTGCCGGTCAACTCGTCGGTCGGCGGTGGCACCTCCATTGAAGCTCCATCAATGGAGGTTTGGGAAAAAGGGAGAAGAAGGTGAAGGACACCCAAGAGAAAAGAAAAGAAGCTGGGGGGTATTTTTGTCCAAAATCCATTTTTGGTGCTAATAAAACATGAGTTAGTAATGTGGTGATAGTTGCACAACTTCAAGTTTCAAAAGTGCTATTTTGCCCCATTTCCTCTTTTTTAAAAGCTTTCTCTATTTCAATAATATAGCTCAAATGTTAATTTTTTTTTTTATAAATAATTTAATAGCATTTTAAATATGCTATGATATGTCATCAAATCATATAAGCTATCTGTACCAAAAAAAAAATAAAAAAAAATCATATAAGCTATTATATATTTTTTTCTTAATTTCAACGTTATAAAACTATTATTAACAAAAACACAATTTAACGTACATAAAATATAAATTAAAAAAATTAAGTAATTTATAAAACTAATTATATAGCATTTAAGAATGTTATAATACATGTTAAAAATACCTATAAAGATAAAGAGAAAAAATAAATTCATGTCCCTCTATTTTTTTTTTCATAGATAAAAAGGGAAAACAAATTTATTTGCTTTTTCAAAATTTGAAACTCTATCTCTTACTTTATATTCTCTTCACCCTGTTATTAGAGTTGTTTTAAGGCCACCAAACCACCTACTCAAAATCCCTACTTTTACCATAAAGTTCTCAAGCATCAATTCATGTCTTCATCTTCTATTCTCATTAAAAACTTCACATTTTTTTTTGGGTAAGTTGTTCTCTTTTTCATCCATTTTTTTTCAAAAAAAAAAAAAAAAACCAGGTTTATGTTATAGATCCCAATGTCTGTAATGAAATGTAATGAAAAGTTATAAAAAGTAGAAAGAAAAATTGAGAAAGTGAATAGGTTAATTCGAGGAAACCTTAAACCTTCCAAATATCGGTGTTTTGAGGAATCAACAACCACCCAAATACAACATAAAAGTTGCAAACAATAATTCTTCGGTTCCTTTTCATTAATGAAATGAATATATATATATATATACACAATATCTGTGCTCAATTATCTTCTAAAATTAAGAAACTAACTAACCCACAACCCCTAAATAACTGAACTAGTAAACCACTACCCAAATCAGTTAAAAAAATTGTAGAAGAAGAAGTTTTAAGTAGAGGTTAGAGTCAGTGAAAGAGATGGAGAGAACTAATATAGAGAACTTGTGAGTTGTGACTTGTGAGAGAGGGGAAAGAGAATATTGGGAAGTGTGTCCCTGGCTTAGTTGTTAGAGTGTTGGACTTTAATTTTTATTTTTTAAAATAAAACTTGACTTTATTATTATTTTTTTTAAAATTAAACTTGACTTTGTTTTGACCATTGGATTATCACCTATTCTTGGAAATACACTTAAAATGCAGGATCCCTTAATAGTTTTTATTTAAATCTTTATTTATTTAAATTTATTTTAAGTTAATTTGATTTGAGATGAATATTGTAAAATTAAATTATAAATATTTAAATAATTATGATTTAAATACATTAATATCATAGTGGTATTTTAATATGTTATGATAAAAATATATGTTTTATGTCTCTTGTCATTTAAATTATTGAATATTTATTATCAGTCTTTTTTAATGTTTTAAAAAAGCTATTAAAAATTTATATTTTATTAGTTGGAAACTATTAAAAATAAAATAAAACCATTCTCAAATGTGTTAAGATTATACATTGGTTTTGTGAAAAGAAGAAAAACATTTTATCACAAACTAAATCATTATGTAATTGAAATGAAAATCGAGCTAAAAATTTAATAGATTTAGTTATAAATGATTTTTGAGATATAAAACAATGATCGATTACAATGGCTTCGTCTTTGCCAATACCAGTCTACCACAACTAAATATTATTTACTAATTCAAAATAACAAAATAAAACAATAAAATAAATTATACAAATAAAAATAAAATAAACAAACTAAATATCATAATAAAATTTGTAGGATCGTACCATCCATTCCCCTTAAAAGCATCCTTGTATTGAAGGATGAAAGATTTTGAATGGATGCATCGTCTCCTCCACTTCTAATTTATAATTAAATATAATGATGCCTTTAACATCTTTTGAAAATGCTCCCTTGATTCACTCTTGATTTCATTCCCGCTAGCTTGTTGTACTTTTGAGAATTTGTTGTGAAATTGTTTAGGAACACATCTACCTTTGGACATTAGAGAAAACTTTTTTTATTTTTTTATTTTTTATTTTTTATTTTTATTTTTAAGTTGTATGGTTTTTCAACCATCTTATTTTGTTGTTGTTTGCAAGATATTTTTATTTTATTTTATTTTAGAAGTGATTAACTTTACCTTGCAACGTTTTTGAACACCTTCATCGTATATTGTGATCGCCATGTGGTTACATTGTTGGATACCTTGACTTTCAACCAAAGATGTAGAGTTTTATTCATTTCTGTTTAATTGTTTGGCAGCATTTTCATTTGATGATGATTCCAATTTTGTAAAAGACATACTCCATTTTTCTTCAATTTTGCACAGATTTCTTCTAATTTAATAGACATGTATATTTCACCGTATTCCTCATATGATCGATCTCTTGTAGGATTAGCTTCATAGTCGCTTGATTTGTTGCCATGTTGCCATACTCTGATACCAAATTGTAAGATCATTGATTTGTATTGGCTTGATTTCATTGCAAAACTCTCTATATTTGTAATAGTTGTTGCTTAGGTGTTTCTTGGAGAAAAGAAGCTTCAAAGGTGAAGAAGCAACATCTTGTGCAAATATCGTCTTCAAGGGGAACATCGCATACTTGGATGCTAAGGTATCAAGATTCTTCTTCCTCTTGCAAGGCATAAGCCCACACACACACAATTCATACATGTGTGTCCCTGCATCGTAGTTCAAACTTTTGGTATAACACATTCACACTCATATAAGTATGCACATGCATTATTCTCATATAGACAAACATTGTAGAATTACATGTTTTATGATTATCGCTTGGATATGGCATGCTTTTGTGACATTGTGTTTATTTATTTGTGTTTCTTGTATTTTAAGCTTGAACATATCTCATATGATTCCTCATTAAGTCTCGGTCATTTCGGTTAATCATTCATTAGGTTTTGAGTCCAAATGATGTAGCTACGCTACTTTGCATTCTCATTCGTTGAGTTGTCTTCATCGTCGTTTTTCGAAATGAATTCTCAACCTTTTATCAAAGTTGTGTAGTCATCATTGTATATAAGGGAGTCACAGTTCGTAATCCGAGAACAGATTCGAATTCGGAGTTCAGATGTCCGAATACGGTTGAAGAACGCGAGAGGAGAGTGAGGGAGCTTGCTCGGCCAAAGGCCAAGCAAAAAGGACCACGTGTACCACACGCGGACCACATGTGGTTGGTGATGTGGCTCTTTTTGATTGGCCACCGAATCCCTCTCTTCTCCATCCTTTTTCCCTCTATATATTTTCGAAATCTCAAGCAGAATTCTACACAACTTTT